>VDFB02007037.1:0-21727 GCA_007258455.2 Sequoia sempervirens | reverse complement strand
AAGCTGAAACCTTCACAGTGAAATCCATCAACAGACTTGTAGATCATCACGCATTTCTGGATAAAATGCAAATTGCATTAGAACACAGATTGTCAACCATAAGATGTTATGACACCATCATCAAAACAATTGCTATTGCCAAGTACACTTAAGGGCCAAATCCTGATGAACTGCAAAATTCCATTCATAAATTTCAATGTTTCAAGGATGGCCATGGAAATAATTGAAGTGTTATTTAATTTTCAATTTTGTTCCTTTTGGACAAATTACATGTAAATTCAGAAATTGTAATTACATGTAATCAAATTACAAGTCAAAATAAATTAGGACTGTAATTTGGAATAAGTCAATTGCAAGTAGTTGGTGGTTGAGAGAATTTCTCAAGTTAGTTGGGATCCTCCCACCTTTTTTTCATGGTTTCTCTCCTATAAATACTTGAGGAGGTCTTTTGTAATTTTTATCTTTTTGGCAATAGAGAGAACTCTGCAGAAATTTACAGCAAAGAAAACTTTGTGCTTTATGTATGTAAACCTGATTTTCAAGCAATACAAGGAAGGGATATAAGATTTCAAACTTTGTGTTGAATCTTATTGCATATTATTACTGTGTTCTTATGTCATAGTAGTATATTTTTCTGAGTTTTTCTTGAGAAATTGTGGAGTTGTTGAAGAAAGACTTTGGTCTGATTTCTTGCAATCTTTGTGCTACAAATTTGAAGGACTGAATTAGACATAGGTGAATTCATAAAGAGATATAATACAAGATTTTGTGCTTTTATTATTTTTCTTATTTTCAGCTTATAAGTGCATCTAAATAAAGACTTTGTGCTTTATTTTGCTGCTTAGTTTTATACTATTGGTTAACGGAAGTCATATCGCAAAAGGTTAATAGGAAGATAAGCTGTGAAGACTTTGTGTTTCAAGTGGTATCTACTCGTCCCGGAAAGCAACGAAAGACTTTGTGCTTTCAGGAAACTTTGCTTCTTTCAAAATCACATTAAGCTCACTCTCTATGTAACTATTATAGAATAGTTAAATAGCATAAATTTTCCCTTTACTATTTTGTATTTTCTTTCTTGAAAGGAGGAAAGATTAAACATCTATTCTAAAAAAAAAGAGAATAGGATGAGTAACACCATGAATTATAGCATAGAATTAATATAGTCTACCATTTTTCGTAGCAAATAGAATAGTGAATCCGAGGGGGAGCCTTCCCTCATACAAATAGGAGAGATTTATTCTCACACATTGTGGCTGAAACCACCATTTTGCTAAACCTCACAAGTTTGCAAAATTTTCAACCAACAAGTAAGTCTTGCTTCCAGCTCAGTTCAACATTCTGTTGGTTTTGAGGTGAACTTACTATTTTTGGCATTGGCTATTTTTAGTAAGTCTAATTTTGGCAGTGGCATCATCAGCAGTTCAGCTCAGGTCATCATGCTATTTTTGACAATCCATCAGTTTCAGTATTGGCGTTGGTTTTGGTTATCTCCTTGGACTGAGTTTTATACTTAGTCAATTTCATGTTTTTAAGTTGTACCCTACGCCTAGGATTGATGACTTCAAGTTGTTTTTAAAGAGGGGACATTAAGGGGTATAGTTGAGCATTTAATATTTTGATAAATGTTTTATTGTTGCAACTTGAAATGGACGCCTAAAGGAAGATGATAAATATTTTATTAATTCAAAAATAAAGTTAATGTGTGAGAGGTGGCGTCCCTTGGGGAATTTGAATAGTTTCTTGTTGGAGTTACAAGTTGCTTCATTTGCCCAACTAAAGCTTATTTATTGATGCTTTGAGCCTTCATCGTTATCTTTGGGAAAATTATAACAAAATGCTGTTGGATTGAATTCAAAACTCGGCTAAGGGGAAGCTTAGCAATTCTACTCCATTCTTCGGGCCTGCAACTATGGTTCCCTAGATGGTGGATTGAGAGTGTGCTTCATTCAAAAGTGCATACTGTGCATCAATGTTGAAGAATTTGGTAATAATTTCCAGTTTTGTGTTTGCTGGTTATTTCATGGTTGTAGGAGATTTTCAAATACAACTCTTTGAGTGATTTTAATTTGGTTGTGGGTATTTGGCTAAACATTTTCTATGCTTGTGGCAACCCTTTGGATGAAGTTTCAGATTTTATACTTGAGTCTCCAATTTTTAAGAGAGGTCGCCCTCTTCCTAGGGCCGTACCATCTCCATAGTTGCATTGGGATTCGAGCTCATTCATTTGTGGCTGCTTTGTATTGCTTAATTGTAATGTCCCCTTCTCATCAGTGATCAACTCAGTTGCTCATCAGCCTATTCCGGAGGCCCGTAAGCTCATTGAGGTAAAATTAGGGTTTCCTTGCTTGGAGGTTTGAGGCATTTCTGGGTGTTTACTATTTATAGTAAATACTATTTTTGGCAGTGGTCCTGTTGGCAGTGCTTCAGTATGTTTCTATTATTGTTGGAGCAGTTGGTAATTTTGGTGCAGCTTTCAAAATGCAGTATTTGTTGGCAATTATTTAATAAAAGGCAATTAATGTTATGTTTCCTTGTTGACCCCTTGGCCTAGGAAGATAACCTCAAGTTGTATTTAAAAGGTGGACTTGAAAGGGGACGCCCTCATAAAGGAAAAATTAAATATTTAATGAAGTTTTAATTGCCATGAAGTTGGACGCCTTTTTGAGAAGGAATTAATAACTTTGGAAATTTGAAAAGTCTCAAATGTGACTTTTGGCGTACCATGAGGGAAATTTGAAGAGTCATCTCTTTCTCTTTAAAAATGTAGCTTTGCTCCAGCATTTGGTATCCATTGTTAATTGGTAAAGTTATGCTGTCGAAATGACATTGTGATTATTTCTTCGAGGGATGCTTACCTCCTAGATTCCAATCAATTTCGTGTTTGAGAGACAACACCTAATTGGTTTTTATTGCTGCTTCTCATTCAGACTAGCAGATGGAGCTCAATTGTTGAAGATTTTGGAGTTTTTCTCAGTTTTGGTGTTGCTAATATTACTACAGCTGAAAGTGTTTTTTGTTAACAGCTTTTTGAGCAAATTAAATATCATTCTGGGTATGTTTGCAAAGTGTTTCTAGACCCAAGGCGACCCCTTCCACAAGAGATTGGAATTTATTTCCAAGTCTTTGATTTTATATTTCAAAATCGCCCTAGCTTGGGGCTGTACCATTCAAGGAGCATTGGATTTCGAGACAATAAATTAATGCTGGTCTTTTGTGGCTGTTTCTTCATCTTGGTTTGGGCGCCCATCCTCCAGTTGACCATTGCATTTGATTTCATTCAAATCGGAGGTAATTTGATGAAGTTATGAGCATTTCATGGTGTTTCCTGTTTGCTGATCAGAATTTCCAGAACTCAGATTTTTATATCAGATTGAATTAATTTTCTGTTTTTGGCCTTTACTTCATCATTTGAGGGATAAACATTGTAAAGCATCATTCTTTACATCTTAGCATTATTCTCTATCATTGTAATACTTGTAATTTGCAGATTCCTTGATTGTAAGGTTGAGATTTAGTAGTACTAATCCAACCATTGTTATTGCTGCAATTACTTGTTAAAATTTCACATTAAGTACCCCTGGATGGTTTACCGCTAGTGTGGAGAATGAATGTTAATCTCTTTTGTACCCACTATCAAGTGGTGAATTCCCACTCATGAGTGGATGCCCGCCGTAGCGGATGAATTAGTTAGTTTGAAAATTCTATGGCCGGTTATCCGCCTAAGTTTCTTTCATTTTGTAATAAGTACTCCGCCATATGTTAGCACCTCGCCTTCAAAAGGATCTTGAGTGCACATTCTTGGCGTTGAGTTTATCTTTAGTTTCCAGTTGTATTCAATTTCTGTATCAAGTTTTAGATCCTAGGGATCCTCTGACCATATGCCCGCCCCTCTTCCTTAAGTGGTTTTAGGGCGCATTCTTGGTTAGAGCTGTTTTGATAGAGTTTAGGTTTGGAGCTAATGCTAATCAAGTTGGCCTAGTGTTGGTGATTGTGTAAAAAATTGTGGCAAAAAATTGGTTAGCATATTTCATTAATTCATGTTATTTGATCGCCTTGCCTTTAGGAGGTGTTGTGTTTCAATTTTGGAGAGTATTGTGGGAGTTTGTGAGAGAATTAAGAATATTGGTGGTTGTAATGCTTGCTGTTCTGTATTTTGGTTCACTGGAAATTTATATCAGACTTAGCACTTTCCAAGTTATGCTATATTTCATGGGTGTTTAAGCTTTTAGTTTCATGTGCACTCAATTGGAAGTGATTGGAGCATTTTGGATGAAGATAGATGCAAATTGGTGAAAGTATTCCTGTTGGTCTGAACTCGAGTTTGTTGGAAATTTATATCAGACTTATTTCTTTCCATTTCGTGCAATCTTTCTTTGGCATCTATGTTGCTAACTTAAGGTGCAGTCCATTTGAAGGAGATAGAAGCTCTTTGGGTGAAGATATGACAAATTTAATGATGATCAGCTGCTGTCTCATTGAAGTTTGGTGAAGATTTGTCGGAGTTATTAACATTTGGAAGTTTGCATAGCTGCTGGTTGAGAATCACAGTTTGCTGGTTTGAAAATTAGACCTGGTATGGTCTTTTCCATGCTATATTCCTCTGGCTTTTCAGTTCATCATTGTAATCAGAAATATAGTAAAGTTATTGCAGCTGTTTTGGAGCAGATTTCTAATGATATTCATTGTAATAAGATCATTGTAAATGCTAGTAACAGTAGTATTGTCCAGTCAATTCTTATTTCAATATTTATTGTGTTTCATTCACAACATTGTAACCCCTGGATGGTTTACTGCCAGTGTGGAAAAAGAACTTGTTAAATCTCTCTTTTGTACCCACTGAAAAGTGGTGAATTCCCATTCACGAGTGGATGCCCACCGCAACGGATGAAATAGTTTGAATTGTTTGTAGTATTCCCCCCACTGTTTAAGTGGTAGCGTGGAAATCTTTATGGCTAGTTTACTGCCTCTTTCTGCTTACAGTTGTATTTACTTTCAGTTATAATTCAGTTCCTCCACCATATGTTAGCACCTCGCCTTTCAAAGGATCTTGTGTGCACATTCTTGGCGTTGAGTGCAATTTCAGTTGATTCCTTTTTGGAGCTAACGCTAACTATTGGCGTAGTGCTGGTTTGTGTTGTGTTAATTCAAGAAAAAATTTACTACCACATTTCAGTGGTATCAGAGCAAAAGTTCTTGCCATCCTGTTGGGGAGAACAAAAAAATTAGTGTTGCCACAATGGACATCAGCAAATTTTCCGAACAGTTCATGAGGGAATGTGAACATGATGCTTCCTTATTCCACGCAAAATATCAGAGCATGTCAGATGAGTTCAAGAATGATGTTTCTTTTGACTGCTACTTGAATTGTGTGTTGATTAGGAATCCTGGAAAAGTGGGTGTGGTCAATTACATCAAGAAAAAAATTAAAAGAGAAGCAGAACTTGCCATGGTTGAAGAATCAAGGAAGGAAGAAGCAAAAGAATCAGTTTGTGGTTTGCAGCCCACAAGTAAGCAAATTGAAGAGAAAAATCAGACAATTAGTGGTGAAGAAGACAAAAGCAAGGAGCACATTTTGGTTCAAATTGATAGTGCGCTTGACAAAGATACTTTGGCAAATGAGGAGATTAAGATAGAGTCCCAAAATACATCCGTAGACTTGCATGAGATGGGAAATAATGAAGATTGTTTGGGTAAGAAGATCATTACAACAGTCTTGAGTCCTAATAAGGATTCAATCAATGAAGATCTCAAGACAAATGGTTTCACAGAAGATGCTTGTAGAACAGTTGTGTGGGATGAGTACGTTGAAGAAGAGCAAGATGAAGCAAATACTAATGGTGTCTTTGAACCAGCTTATGACCATTATGAAAGTGATGCTGATGGTGATTCCGATGTGTTTTTATCTCCTCTTGTTGAAGCTTTAGTGAAGGATAATTCTCTACTTGTTGCTGACCCAATTCCATATGAAGAATTTATGACAAGTGTCCAAGAAGACTTCTTTGGTATGTATGTGGGTACTAATGATAAAATCAGCAACACATCTACTTAAAATAATTTCATGGAAGAAAACAATGACAAAATATTCAAAGCAACCAGCTTTGATGATTCTTTAATCCATTACAATTCTAGTGACTTGGGTAGTATTCGGTTTGATTATCAAACTACATCTGTGGAGAAAGTTATAGATGAAGATTTCAGTTCAAGAGGATTGGGGAGTGATTCATTCAAAGAGTCAACAATCCAAGTGGAGCATGATGAGCACCTTCCTGTTGATCATGACAATCGACCCTTTTGCATTTGGGATCCTGGTGAGATGGTACCAAGGTATGTTAAAGAACTTGAGTGGGATAAATTTCCCTTTGATCCTGATAAAGTTCAAAATCCATTTTGTATTGCAAGCTATAATTAAATATTAATTATTTAATGATTAAAATATAAAGTTATAATATTAAATTATAACTTAAGTGATTCTTCTTGAGGGGTGCGCCATCATCAGAAGGGGTCTATTTGGCAATTAAATTATGATTTAATAATTTTGGCTGGAGACTATGGAAAATTAAAAGAATTAAAAGTCAAATTTTTATTAAAACCCTATTATTGAGGAAATCGCACTTTTCAGCATATTAGAGGATTTGCCTTGGGTTTTGAGCCATTATGAGATTATTGACTTTGAGAAACTGATCAAATTGATCTGAGCAAGAGACTTTAGGGTTTCAAGTTCGAATTCCTTGGGGAACGAGCCATCTCCACTGGAAGCAATTCAGAGGGTGTGTAATACCACTTGATTTATTGCAACAGAGGTTTCTTCATTCTGGAGAAATCACAGAGCTTCAGAAGTTATCTATTTACAGAGTTTCAGAGTATTTTGCATTCAGAAGTCATTCATTCCTTTAGGCGCACCTTTCAGAGAGCTTGGGAGAAACTTGAGGGAGCCGTACAAATTTATTATTGCTGCTGTCATTTACCAGGCCGTACCATCCTGCAGCAGGCCGTACATATCAGCAAGGACGTCTTTTTGTTCCAGAGCACAACGCCTTCCTTCTTCATCATTTGTCTTCACCAGAAGAGGCGCAAATATCAAGAGAGCAATTGGGTAGCATCTGGCAGAGGAAGAGTGTGTCAACAGTGAGCCGTACCATCTCATATCTCATTCATGGCGGCTGAAATCAGGTTCTTTAAATATTAAAAATCCATTGCTTTATTCATTGCATGTAATTGAATATTCATTGTAATCGCTCCATAAGAGAAATAAATAAACTGGCATCCATTTCTCATCATTTTCAAGAGCTAGATAATTTTTATAGAATTTATTGTTATTTTCAAGCAAAGTCGTACCTTTTTATTTATTGCTCAAAAACACAAAAACAAGCAAAAAAACCAAAAACCTTCAAAAAGATCAGAAAGACAGTCAGATTCGGAGAATAGGGGAAACTAGGGTTTCTACAGTGGTATCAGAGCTAAATCCTGCCATCCTGAGGGTTTAGCCATCACATGTAGCCAGAGGAATTTGATACATACAGTTACTATACTCGCAGACGTGCCTTGATTGAAAGGCAACGCAGCTTTGAGCAGCAGCCGTAAACTATGCGGTCACGTGAAATGATAGGGCCGACAGACGTACATACCTAGGACAAGAGATCCACAATAACCGAAGATCGTGATCTATCCGTGAGAGTCTTGCTTGCACCTCGAGATCTTCGTAGGACAACGCCGTTCGATGATGCATTACGTTGCGTAGCGCATAATCGTAGATTGGGTACTCCGAGGAGACCGTCACCACATCGTGACGATGACAGGAGTGAGGCAGGGTCACGGAGAGCTCCTAGGACAGTGTCACGGACAGCAGATAAGCCTACTAGGCCTACTTTCACGAGACTAGAGCCCGATGAGGCTATACCAGATGAGGAGCACGAGGATTTGTTTGCTGATAATCTTATGGCAGCGAACGAGGAATGGGAGTTGATACCACCCGCGGTCAGAGAGAGGATTACCTTTGACTGTTTTGTCACTCAGAGGAGAGAACACAACAGGGCTCGTCAGGATTGGAGACCCAGATACCAGAACAATGATTTGAAACATGCAACAAACAGGCTGAATCTGGTGATGTTCGATGGTAGTGGGAAGATGACAGCCCAAGCTTGGATTAGCAAGCTTGATACATTCCTCACTTTGCGTCCGATGGCTGAGAGAGACGCTATTAGATATGCTACACTGCACCTCGAGGGAGTTGCCTATGATTGGTGGCACCACGGCATGGTGACGTTACATCATGACAGGATCACTTCATACCAGGAGTTCGTAGACAGATTGGTTGAGAGGTTCGATAGGAAGGATCCGGAAACCTACTTCAGAGATCTAGCACAGTTGAGGCAGAGTGGCAGTCTAGAGACTTATATCAGTGACTTTAAGAGGCTATCCGTCATGGTTCCGAACATATCAGATAGGAGATTGGTAGTACTCTTAATGGAGGGTTTGACAGAGCCACTGAGAGGCTGGATCAAAGCCTTTGATCCTCCATCATTACAGGAGGCGATGAAGAAAGCACGAAACATGGAGTTAGCAGCCCCGTCGAGTAGATTCAACTCTAGAGGTTCTTCATCATTCAGAGATAATAAGGGCTTTAATAAAAATAAGGATAAATCTGATTATAACAAGGAAAAATCAGACTTTAAAAACGATTCGAAAGGTAAATCTGCATTCCCACCTTTGGATCGTGAGGCCTTTAATGACCTTTGCAGGAAGAAGCTTTGCTTCTACTGCAAGGGACCATATGACGCCAATCACGATTGTCCTCTAAGACCTAAGGGCAAGGCAAATTGTGTGATGTGGGCGTATTATGAGGATTCCGAATTAGAAAATTCCGAACAGCAAGAGCATTCAGATGATTCAGAGTCAGAGGCGCCAGAGCCTAGAGCAGAGACGGAGCTCGAGCTTCAGGTACAGGAGGCCCGTTTATCTAGCATTCAGCAGGAGGGTTCTTTCCGGCTTCGTGGTGTGTTAGCAGGACAGAGGGTCATTACCCTATTGGATACAGGAGCCACGCATAATTTCATAGATGCTAGGTTCGTTGAGAAACGTGGACTCATCACCGAGGAGTTCGAGGGCATCAGAGTCAAAGTGGCAGATGGATACACTTTGAGATGCGAGCGCATGATTAAGGATCTCCCTTTACGCTTGAACAACTATGAGTTCAAGGCAGATTATTATGTTGTTAATATGGGAGACATTGATTTGGTCTTGGGAATGAAGTGGTTACATTCATTGGAGGAGGTCACACTTCGTCTCAAGGACATGGAGATTCGTTTTGAGGTCGACGGGAAGACACACATACTTAAGGCAATACGGGACAGCGACCTTAAAACAATTTCTTTTCGCCAAATGGAGTGGCTCATGCGTCATGACATGGTAGAGTGGGCTGCCGAGTGTCATTTAGCACCTATACAGGAGGGACAACAAAAGACAGAGTATCATCCGGACATTCAGAAGTTGAGAATCAAGCATGACAAGGTGTTCAGTGATATTCTGCCAGGTAGACCTCCAGACAGAGGCATAGAGCACATCATTGGGCTCGAGGAGGGTGCGAAACCCGTTATGATAACTCCTTACAGGCATCCTAAAAGATTAAAGGATGAGATCGAGAAGACAATAAAGGAGTTACTTGCTATGGGTCACATTCGACCAAGCAAATCACCGTTCGCTTCTTCTGTTGTATTGGTGAAGAAGAAGGATGGAACGTTATGTATGTGCATTGATTACAGGGTCCTGAATAAGAGGACAATCAAGAATAGATACCCGATACCGAGGATTGACGAGCTTATTGATGAGCTCCATGGGGCATGTTACTTTACTAAGATTGATTTACGGTCGGGTTATCATCAGATCAGAGTCCGAGAGCAGGACATAGAGAAGACGGCGTTCAGATGTCATTGTGGGCACTTTGGGTTCGTAGTGATGCCATTTGGGCTCACTAATGCGCCGGCTACATTTCAGTCCACGATGAACCGGGTTTTTCATTCACAGTTGAGGAGGTTCGTCTTGGTCTTCTTTGATGATATTCTCATATACAGCAGGACATGGCAGGAGCACTTAGCTCATTTGGAGACAGTGTTGAGTATCTTGGAGAGGGAGTCCTTGTACGCCAAGGAATCCAAGTGACTTGGGAATGACCGAATTGCTATATCTAGGTCATATTATCAGTGCAGATGGAGTGCGCATGGATCCTGAAAAGATCCGCGCCATTATTGATTGCCCACACCGGCAAACCTGACACAGTTGAGAGGGTTTCTCGGTTTGTGTGGATTCTACTGCCGATTCGTGAATGGTTATTCACGACATGCAGCCCCGATGACAGATTTAATGAAGAAGGGGGCATTTGTTTGGACTCCTGAGGCACAGAAGTGCTTTGATAAATTCAAAGAGTTGATGACCACATGCCCAGTGTTAGCACTCCACCACTTTACTAAGCCGTTGAGCTTCAATGTGATGCATCGTGAGAGATTGATGCTGGGTGGTTAGGCAGGACAAGCACTCCACCAGGTAATGAGCCGCAAACTCAGAGGACCCGAGAGATTGTATAGCATATATGATAAGGAGATGCTCGCGATTATGCATGCCTTAGCAAAATTCAGGCAGTATCTTGTTGGCAGCAAATTTTGCATAAAAACTGATCATAACAGCTTGAGACACTTTTTAGGGCAGCGAGATCTTAATGACAGGCAGCAGAAATGGGTCAGTAAGTTGCAGGCTTATGACTTTGATATTTCATATATCAAAGGTACACAGAACGTAGTGGCCGAGCGCACTTTCACGTGAGACCGCATTTCTGAGCACTATGGTTCATACCTCGAGGATTGGAGGCATTATGATAGTGGCAGAGTATGCCAAGGATAGTTGGGCCTCCAGTATTGTTGAGGGATCAGCAGTTGATACCAGGTATACACTTGTGAATGACTTGATCATTTACAAGCACAGGATATTTCTGATTCCCGGTTTAGAGGTGAAGAACATTGTTATGCGAGCCTTTCATGACATGCCTACAGCAGGACATCCTAGATACTTCAAAACCTACAGGCAGATTCGGGAGAGATTCACCTAGAAAGGACTCAAGGCCGATGTTCTTCAGTATGTGCGTGAGTGCCCTGTTTGTCAGCAGAACAAGCAGGAGAACACGTACCCGGCAGGTTTACTACAGCCACCGATTCCCCGACAGAAGTGGGAATGCTCAGTTTACGGACTTCCATCACTGCTTGCCTAAAGCCCGCTACGGATTGCATATGTGGTTGTGGATCGCATTTACTTGGGTATGCCCACTTTTCTCGATCAACCACGACTTACAGCTGCCACTGCAGCAGCAGGTGTTCTTCGCGGGAGATATTCGTGACTTCCGCGGCTGCCTCTCGAGCACGTGGAGCCACGTATAGTCGGCTCCCGAAAGTAACAACTTCCGGCAGAGTTCGTGCTTTGTGGGACCGTGAGCTTACACCGAAAGCACTGCCATCATCAATACGATGGGCGCATCGAGATAGTAAATAAGTGGGGTGGAAGGATATCTCGTGAATTATATTGCGTGCTAGTGAAGCGTGGGTCAAATGGATACACTTGTGTGAGTATTGCCATAACTCGACATTCCATATGACCATTCAGATGTCACCCTTCATGGCGCTATACGAGTATGAGGCGCCGAGTTTCCTTGATTTGCTACTGAGCGACAGTAGAGTGCCGAGTGCAGGAGGTTGGTTGCAGGAGAGTCAGGATACTATGAGGGCTCTCAAGGAAAATATAGCCAAGGCACAAAATCAGCAGAAACAGTATGCGGATCAGAAGAGGACGAAGAGGCATTTCGAGGTTGGTGACATGGTTTACCTCATGCTGCAGCCCTACCGTCAATCCACTCTTAGGAAGAGTGGGTCAGAGAAGCCTGGGTTATCGCTATTACTGGTCCTTTCAGATCCCGAGGAGTTGGGCCAGGTGGCTTACGAGCTTGAGCTTCCAAAAGAGAGTTGTGGTACACAACGTATTTCATGTATCACGTCAAGAAGGCGCTGGGTCATCGTGGTGGTACCATCTCGCAGCTTCTGCACTCTTTAGATGATGAGGGAAAAGCCGATTCTAGTACCTCGAAGCCCATCCTGAGTACGTGAGAGACAGCTGGCGTAGGAGGACTATCAGGAATATCCGTGAAATGGAGAGATTTTGCCGGTTGAGGACGCGACATGGAGAGCCGAGGAGATTCCGCAAGATCCCAAGATTGAGATTGCTTGAGGACGCTACCCCCGTGGAGGGCTGGACTATCATGCGTCCCTTCGACATCTCGAGTACGTGATTGCCTATTACACTCACCCTCGTAGTCGACATAGACCGGGATAGAGGGTCACTTCTGAGCTTGGCCTGCCCGCCAGCGTGAGTTTGATCGGGTAGTCTTTCGCTTTGGGCTCGACGGAGACTTTTGCACTTGCTATTTTAGCGCCTCGGCAAAGGCCAGGGGACCCCCGCTATTTTTAGCAGTATGGCTTTGGCAGTATTCAGAATCACTTCAGAGTTCGTCAGCTTCAGACGGATCAGTCATCGGATGAGTAACGAGGGAGATATTAATATTTAATTGCATTAATTAAATATTAATTATTTAATGATTAAATATAAAGTTATAAATATTAAATTATAACTTAAGTGATTCTTCTTGAGGGGTGCGCCATCATCAGAAGGGGTCTATTTGGCAATTAAATTATGATTTAATAATTTTGGCTGGAGACTATGGAAAATTAAAAGAATTAAAAGTCAAATTTTTATTAAAACCCTATTATTGAGGAAATCGCACTTTTCAGCATATTAGAGGATTTGCCTTGGGTTTTGAGCCATTATGAGATTATTGACTTTGAGAAACTGATCAAATTGATCTGAGCAAGAGACTTTAGGGTTTCAAGTTCGAATTCCTTGGGGAACGAGCCATCTCCACTGGAAGCAATTCAGAGGGTGTGTAATACCACTTGATTTATTGCAGCAGAGGTTTCTTCATTCTGGAGAAATCACAGAGCTTCAGAAGTTATCTATTTACAGAGTTTCAGAGTATTTTGCATTCAGAAGTCATTCATTCCTTTAGGCGCACCTTTCAGAGAGCTTGGGAGAAACTTGAGGGAGCCGTACAAATTTATTATTGCTGCTGTCATTTACCAGGCCGTACCATCCTGCAGCAGGCCGTACATATCAGCAAGGACGTCTTTTTGTTCCAGAGCACAACGCCTTCCTTCTTCATCATTTGTCTTCACCAGAAGAGGCGCAAATATCAAGAGAGCAATTGGGTAGCATCTGGCAGAGGAAGAGTGTGTCAACAGTGAGCCGTACCATCTCATATCTCATTCATGGCGGCTGAAATCAGGTTCTTTAAATATTAAAAATCCATTGCTTTATTCATTGCATGTAATTGAATATTCATTGTAATCGCTCCAGAAGAGAAATAAATAAACTGGCATCCATTTCTCATCATTTTCAAGAGCTAGATAATTTTTATAGAATTTATTGTTATTTTCAAGCAAAGTCGTACCTTTTTATTTATTGCTCAAAAACACAAAAACAAGCAAAAAAACCAAAAACCTTCAAAAAGATCAGAAAGACAGTCAGATTCGGAGAATAGGGGAAACTAGGGTTTCTACATAGCACACACAAATTTGTTGAAGAACTCTACTGGAAGTTTCAGTTTGAGGAGAGACAGAATGGAGTTGAAGGAGTCACTCTTTCCAAGTTGCAAACTATCAAAGAAGCATTGGAATCATTAAAGACAGATTATTTGCATTTGCTCTCAGATAGGGATAATGCCATTAAGTTTGCAGAAGAGACCTATGATGCCTACCAAGAGAAGGAGAAAGAGGTTGATAGTCTTTGCCTTGATCTTACCTTAGCTCATCACTCTTTTTGCAAAGCAGAAAATCAATCATCTATGGCAGCCACTCTTATGGAACAAGAAGCTAATGCAAGGCTAATGGAGGTCAAGCAAATAGTTGAAGGAATAAATGAACTCCATAATGTTGAAACAATGCATAATGCCAAAGAGATTCAATATGTTGATAGTGATTGGAAGGTAAATTAAGAATGTGAACTCTTGAGTTGGGAAGAGAATTTGCCTCAAGAAGGGATAGCTTGCAGCCATGAGCTAGATGTGATGACTGGTAATTTGTGTGGTATTCAACATGTTACATTCTATGGATCAACAACTAATGATGGGCATCTTCAAGTTGAAGAAGATGTGCATGATTTCTATGAAAACACCAACGAAAGGGATGAAGACACCTCATTATTCAAGATGGGTGCATTTGGAGGGGTCTACTACCATTTTCTCTAACTTAGAATATTTCTCTCCATCCTCTCCATGATGGGCGCATATTGAAGGGGGTCAAGCAATTTCTTTGGACTTAGAAACTTTTCGAACTTCCTTGAGGCATGTTTAGCCTATTCTCTTCGTTGGGCGCATTTGAGGTGGGCTCATGTCATTTTTGTGCCTTAGAAAATTTTCACCAACTTGCTTCATGCTCTGGGCGCATATGAGGGGTCAAGCTTCCATTTTAATGCCTTAGAAACTTTTTGATGCCACCCTGCTACCTTGGGTGCATTCTAGGGGTGCTGCTTCCATTTTAATGACTTAGACAATTCCTCACCCAACCTGTTATCTCCTTGGGCGCATTTGGAGCCTTCTTCTCTTGGGCGCATTTGAGAGGTTGAGGTTTCACTTTGGTGCCTTACAAATTGTTTTGCCCCTCTCATGTCATCATGGGCGCATTTAGGGGTTTATGCTCTCATTTTCATGACTTAGACGATTTCCTATCTCCACTTCCTCTCAAGGGTGCATTCAAGGGGGTGTGCTCTGAGTTTGCCTCCATCTTGGTGTTTGGGCGCATTTAGCCTATCTTGCTTCCTTTTTCAATGCCTTAGAAAATTTTAGCTTCCTTTCCATGATGGGCGCATTTAAGGGGTTGGGCTTATGTTTCTGACTTAGAAATTTTTCGAGCACCCTCTGGAATCACTCTAAGGTGTATATGAACACTTAGCCAATTTTGCTTCGTTTGCCCTTGTTTTCTATTTTTAGAAACTTCTGAAGCTCTCATGATTTTCGAAGATTCTCAACTTCTTAAGGCTTGATTTTCGCTCATCCAGACCCTCATGGCATGACCAACCTGCTCACACCCGCCATTTGCGTATACCTGCTATTTTTAGACCTGTTTTGGAAGCGGCTTACTAAAAATAGTAAGTGTGTAGAATGTGCTCAAATTTTACCAATAGATTCCTTGAAGTATGCCGATTGCAATGGTATACATCGGTTTTTAGAAATTCTTGCGTTTCGCCCTTCATTTTAGGCACGAAAGTAGGAAACCCTAATTTTACTGCATGCGCTTCTATAGGCCTCCGTTCAACTCCGTTTTTGCTCTATACCTGAAACTAAAGATCTGGGATTGTTGGAGTGAACCTGCTAAAAATAGTAAGTGCCCGAAAAAGTGATCAACCGACTGCTGGACTTGGTTGCATGTCATATTGCCCGAGAGATCTCAAAAAACCCAGAAGAACCCAGAAAACTGGTTTGCATGCGGGGTGCCTGCTAAAAATAGAAAGTCATCACCTTGACTTGCATGTTATACCATTGCAAAGCTCTCGAGAAACCCAGGAAGATTATCCTAACATGCATTGAAAAGTCATACATGCAAACCCTAAAAATTGCTCTCGAAGCCAGAACTGCTAAAAATAGAAAGTTGTCCGAATTCAGCGAAATTTTAATGGGAGCCCGCCTGAAGCTTCCTAAACGCAGTGCCAAGCTCATATTTCAATTAGCTCACTTAAATGGACTCCAAACTAAGCCTGAAGCATAAACCCTAATTTGATAAAAATGCACTCTAGACTTAGCCAACACTCCAAATTAGGCCAAAAGAAGGGTACATCCCCGAAAAGATAGAAGGAACAAAGAGAGACAGCCCCAAAACAACCCAAAACCAAAGTCAAAAGGGGGTCCCCATTTTGAATGGGGTGATGTGTGAAAAGGTCACAACAGGATCCAATTTTTTGTAGCATTAGATTGAGGGAGTGGACAGCACAAGGTGTCCAAAAAATGTGAGGATACTTCTCCTCAACCAATAACCCATCAACCCTACAATTTTTGGCATTATCAGTTACAACTTGCAGAACATGTTGGTGGCCCACTTCTTCAATAGCTTGGCAAAGGATGTTAGCAATAAATGGACCATCTTTCACCTGTCCCTCACAATCCACTGCTCTCAAAAACATTGCCCCTTTAGGGGACACGACAATAACATTGATCAATGGGCGATTTTTTGCATCTTTCCATCCATCAGAAACGATGGTCACCTCTGTTTCAATCCATTAATCCCTTATGGGCTTCAAAGAGTCTGCTACATGTTTCACCTCTTTCTCCAATAAGGTGCAACACACTTCTCAAAACCTGTGCCCTTATACCCCTTTGGAGCCTCATTAATAGATTTCACCATTTTTTGCCAATATGGTGAACGAACAACGTTGAATGCCAATCCATTGGCATAGACACATCTCGCTATGTCTTGATCAACAATCTCTCTTGCCTCATTCTGAAATGAAGCTTCCAACGGTCCCTTAGATCTTTTATTTGATGAGGGCATGGTTTTCTCTTGAGGGATGTTCATAAATGGATGGATTTCTGTAGGTGGAAGATAAGTAGGTGGTGTAGGGGGTTTCATGGATCGAGATCCTTTCCTCAAAGGATGGCTTGTTTTAAGACTACCATCTTTTTGCTCTGCTTTTGCTTGCTCAACAATATATTTCAACACTACATCATCTGGAAGGCCTTTGCCATCACCTTCTGAAGATCCTGGACAAGGTTTGATGCCAGTATCAGGGATCCTACACAAGTGGGCTTTCACTCGACTGTATGAGCTCGTGTATCGAACTTTGCAATGACTACAAATCCAAATAAATACTCCATCACCTGGACATTGTTGAACCATTTCTACATATTTCCAAAGGGGAGAGGTTGCATTTATTTTGAAACGAGATTGGCCTGAGTTAGAAGCATATGCCATTGTAATAGCTAAGGCACAACAGATTGAAATAATTTTGGTATTGAAATTTGAAACTAAAAAACTTAAAAGAATGAGAACAATCAACAAAACAATAAAAACAAAACAAAATAGTTCATTTGTTAAAAAAAATGTAAGAAAAAAATAAAAAAACTTCAAAAAAACCTACCTCTTTTGAACAAATCTTGCTCTACGATCTTCTTGGCAACGAACAGACACTTGCAAGTGCTTAGGAATAGCACAACAATCAACTTTGAACAATGAACGATCAGCCTTCAAGTCTATTCAAGCTTGTGCAAGCAAGAGAGCAAGTTCAGCAATGGAGGCAAAAAAACTTGTTTTTCATTCACAAATTGTTAAATGAGATTGTTTTTACCTATTTAGTGTGTTTGGAGGTACAAATTAGGGTTGCAATGAATATTAAAATATTTAGAAGTCAACATTTGGTCAAAAAAATGATAAAAAATGCTAAAAAAGCACTTTATTCCTTGGATTGGGCGTTTTCATGCATGGATTCGTCGCAGATTCTCCTTGGATTCTTTTCGTTGTATCTTGGTCGAATCCGCAGGCAACCGACGTATCCAGCTTGAATCCGCAGGCGTCATTTCGTATCTTGGTTGAATCCGTGTGGTATCGTACCCGAATTTTGTATCTGGTATGAATCGAATTGTATCTAGAGCCTTTTTCCAGCGAATCAGTAACTTAGTTTAAAAACCTTTTGCAATGTGTAAAACTGGTAGAAGCAAAGGATTGCTTTAAATTTTATCTTCCTCTAATAAAGATCCAATTTCCAGCCTGGACTACTTTCTTTGTTTATTGCATTGATAAGAAGCAGGGAGTCACCTTCCTCTTTTCATTTTTTTAATATTATGAGAAATCATTGTACCTAAACCTGCAATTAGTGCTTCCCATTCTATTTCTTTATTTGATGGAAAGCCTCAGAAGAGATAGCATCCATAGAAGTGATCACCTTGCGAGATGCTAATAGCAAAACTTGCCCCTACCATTTTTAGATTCCCCCATGCAGCCCCATCAAAATTCAGTTTATAGTATCCTTCCCAGGGAGGGCACCAGTAGTCTTTTCCACAACCATCAAATTTCTTTCCATTATTTATTAGACTTTGTTTTCCACTTGTCCCTTGAACAGGTGAAGTTTTAACAACCCATAAAACTTATCAGTAGTATGGAATGCTTTGGGTGTCAAACTGCTCCTCCCCAACTGTATCTTCTTCATGCTGGATCTTTGTGAGAGGGGGATTTAGAATTTGTCTTGATTGGTTAAAAGAAACATTGGTCAAGTTTTGGTGTTATTGGTTAAATGTTTAGTTCCTATGTCTTATCTTCTCTTTCACTGTTGGCAAATTTGACCTTGGTTGCTTTAATAATTTACCACTGAGTCTACTTGGTTTTCATTTCCAATCTTGTTTGGATTGGGCTAAAAAAGTTTGAACTCTGATACAGATATGGACGTTAATATAAGTTCTCTTTTCCTTTTTCAACATCTGGATGATAATTTTACTCCTCTGATCCTGATAATTGATCACAGAGTATGATCTGAAATGTTATGCAAAAAGCTAACTCACAGTTACAGCCAGAAGTGTTCTTCATCACTATAATGGACCATGGAAATATAATCTCTTATCTGTCAAATTGTGAGCTGTGTTATTTTTCAAGTACTTGTAGAATTCTCTTGCAAGAGCTATCCTAAAGAAAATTGCAATTGAATGTGGATAGATTATGGCATGCCTTTTGCGGTCCCTTTCCGTAGGAAATGATTTGTCCTAGGTTACACTTGATGATCAGGGATCACCAGAAATTTGCAAAATTGTTGAGACTTTTAAGTAATTAGGACTCTCATATTTTGGAAAGGGAGATGTAAAACATTCTTTCAGGGAGAGACCTGCCAACCTTAATTAGGAGAGCACGATTCTATTAGGACAGTAATTGTGGAACATCCTATCTCTAGAATTAGATTTTTTTAGAAAAGATATGATCTTTTTACAAGCATGTACAAGAGTGGATCCACTAAGTTTCCTAGTGTTTTTTGGGAGAGAACTGTTAAAAGGATGATATCATCCTGTAAATTTTCTGTTAACTATGAAATGATGTATGGTGCATGTTTACAAAGATATTCCATTTAAATAATGAAATAGGCCAGTTCTTTTAGTCATTTTGTTTTGGGGCTAAACTTAATTTAATTTTCAAGTAAACACACTTTCAACCTGCTACACTGTGAGTTCTTATGTTGCATTTGAGGTTGAGTTGGATCAGTATCTTTGTTCTCATTTTTTGAATATTCTGAATGGGAACATTGGGCAGGTTGTTATTTTACTGCTTACTGAAATTACTCCAAAGAGCTTAGCTGTCCATAATGCAACAGAAGTGGCACGCTTTGTGGTAAGACTATATTCCTTGTAAGACTATATTCCTTGTAAAATTATATACACTACAGCTACAAAAGCAGGGATATTGTTTAATATTTAGATGACCGTAGGATATAAATGCTTGCTACTTGATTTGTACAGAAAACATGTTACCTAATTTGAGTCCTACAGCTACTTATGGATAGAGTGGAAGTCTCTGATAATAATTGCACTGTTTTAGAAAGGACTGATTCCATGATAGCTCTCATGAGGACTCTTCTATTGAAAATTTTCTGTAGGTGAGGCCAGTGGCTTGGATTTCCTTGGTGTTGTATCCAGTAGGTAGGGTTTTCACAGCATTGTCTATGGGCATGCTAAAGATCTTGGGACTCAAAAGCAGAAGGTACTAAATCTTGATTACCATAAAGTATAGGTCCTTTATAAAAGTTTATATTTATTCCCTTCAAATTGTCTATTTTTCAGATTCCTTATTACTTTGTTATTGATGTACATATGCTAATGTACAACCTAAATGACTATATTTAAGATGATTTTCTTGAAGCACTTGGAATTTGTCTCTGTCAGCATGAAACTGGTAGAATTATTCCTTTTTCTTCCTGTGAATTTGCAATTGAGTCATTTTCAATCTCTTGGAAAGCTTGTACATACAGGTTAAACAATCACTTGGGAGAAATGTTCTTGATTTAATTATATATTTCTTCGAGTTTACTCTTCCCATTTGGGAACTCTATCCATATGGATTTGTTTGAGTTAGAATTATAGGTTCGATGCTCCAAAGATCTTAAACTCATCATATAGCAAGAAAACAATATATTCAGCACATATCCTGGATTTATCCAGTTACTGAAACCCTTCCTGACTTTGCATCCATCTTTCTTAGCAATTAGCCTATCCTTGAAGGCATAAAATTCACAATTTCTCCAAAGGCCTCTCAATTACTTTATGTTTTGGTTACCTATTTTGCTATTGATAATTGGTATTGTTTTCCATAAAAGGATAGGGAATTAAGAAGAAATGCATCAAAAACTTTACAATATTGATAAATTTTAAAACATTTATGCTTGATATTTTGATTGCTTATCATTGACTGTACTGATATTTTCTTCATAGTGAACCTTTTGTCACTGAAGATGAGCTCAAGCTAATGTTGAGAGGTGCAGAACTAAGTGGGGCAATTGAAGAAGAAGAACAAGTGTGTGATTTTTCCTAATTTCTTGTTCTTTGTAATTAGAGGGAAAAAATGCATCCAAAGATAAACATAATGATATTATGTGTTGTCTGCTTTATGTTCATTTCAGATAGACGTAAAACCATCTGCTTGATGTTCATTTTAGGCAGATATAACTGTTCAAATTGTTTTACCAGAGATTGGTTTCTTTTCATGTTCTTATTACATATAGTTGGCTAAATAATTCTATGCTATTTGTCATAAGTTTGCATGGAAAAGATATGTTGCTAGAATTTCTTATTTAAATTTTATGTCTTTTTATTGTGCCTTACAGTTTCAGAGATTGAATCTTGAAATTGTAGAAGAAAAACTTGCAAATAATATTGCTCATATAAATTTACAGAACGAAAGAAAGAGAGAGAAAATATATTAATATCCATGAATGACTAAGAATAGGTCAATGGGACTGGAACAAACACCTATTACAACAGTGAAATACTAGGGAAAAAATGGTTCTAGACTGAAAGCTAACTAAATAAAGCAAAGAAAAACAAGAAAACAGTGAAATAGACAAGTGGGGTAAACCTTGCACGGTAGCCCCGAAACAAGTACGGATACAAATTGCTTTATGATGGGACCACCCCTCAATGATGAGCAGTTACAGACATAAGGTTAGATTGCAAAAATTCTCATATAACTGCTAAAAACCTGGCGAGTTAAAGGTTGTACTTATCTCCATAGTATCAGGTCTCCAATAATAGCTAGATATTCTAAACATATTTTATGAAACTCAGTTTAAAAGCCGATCATGTGGAGATTAGATTTATGACTATAATTGTGTGTTGCAAGAAGTTCCAGGCAATGAATCTCACCCACAAAAATTAAAAAAAAAACAGTACATAGTGGTTCCCCACTCCTATTCAAAACTTTTCTTCTCTGGACTTATTGTCACTGGAGATGAAACTAGCTGTAATGAAGGGCTATACTACTTCAGGTTTTGTTAGAGAACTTGCAAGATAGCAATTTGGGCTTTGTGTGAATTCATCATTCCTCATGGAGTGGCTGGGGGAAACCAGTTCTTACTTTTATAAATTTTATTGAAGGAGAGTTAATAATTCCTACAAAGAAAA
>VDFB02007035.1:0-55354 GCA_007258455.2 Sequoia sempervirens | reverse complement strand
TACTATTCTTAAAGGTTGCATGGATGGGAACCCTCATTGTAGTTCTTGCATTAATTTGGAGGAAAAAATAAATACCCTATATAATGCCATTAATATGTAGAATAGCATCCTCAAATGACAACTTGCCTAGTGGCATGTGGAAAAAAGAAAAAAATACAAGTTGGAGGCCCTCATCCAACCTGAGGCCCTTGATTGGAAAAATGAACCAGGAAAACATAATGAGTAATATGAAGGAAATAATAGCCTTCAACAAAGAAATGGTCAAGAATACTACTACCACTCTACAAGTGTTCCATTTTGAGCTAGAGAAAATATAAAAACTAGGTGGATGAGACCAACACTTCCCAAGACAATACTTCTCAGGCTGGACTTGCTAATAGAACCCAAGCCAAAAAGCATGCGGTGAAGGATAATCTAGTTGCTCAATCTACCAAAGATGTTGGGCACAATGACAAACTTAAGGAGGTTTATTTAAAGGATAATTTGAAACTCATGAATTGTGAGTGGCAAGCTATTGGTGGTCTTAAGCTACTTGTTGATACATAGTTATTTCTATATAGTTTTCTACTATTTTTGGTGCTTTCTATTGGTTCTTTTTTTATTATTTGTTTGTCTTTTTATTTTTTTCTTTAGTATCACTCCTGATGAGACTCATATTTTTATCCTATCTAGCAGTTTTAATAGGTCCAAGCCCTTTCTTGTGTTTTATCTTAATTAAAGCATTTCATAATGAAGAATAGATTCAGAAACCATGACAACCTCCTTTCTTGTGTTTTATCTTAATTAAAGCATTTCATAATGAAGAATAGATTCAGAAACCATGACAACCTTGATTGATGAGGAAAAAATGATTATGTTATTTCTACCCAAAACCAAATAAGACAAAACCTTCAACTACACCAAAAATAGCCTTTGAACTCTTTGAAAGCCAACTATAAAGACAATGCATATATTATTAAGGCTAACAAGGTTGCATACAAATATAACCTTCTTGTACTAAAACTAGTCAAAAGTAAAAATACTTCAAATAGAAAATAAAGTCAAAACTAACCAAAAAACAACATAGAGTGACTTATATTAGCCATGTGTTATATATGAGAGAGAGATATCCATATTAGGAGGAGAAGTAAATAAACTTAGTCTCAACCTCCAAATATCGGTACTTAAAAATTTGACTTGAGACCTAAGGGTGAGGAAAATTTCATGGGCCTTGAAACACCCCCACCAACATTATTACATTTGTTACATTTATTACCTTCCTTCAGTAGTGAGACCTCAATCTGTTCATTTAAGTCATCATCATCACAATAATTTTAAAACACTGGTTTGACATCAAAAGGCAAACAAACATAGATTAACTTAGCTATATTAACAATGACCCATTGTATACAATCATGGCATTTCTTGATGGCATGGATGTAGTCCAAGGAGTAGTTAAAAATACTTCAAATTGATGTTCCACATCTTCAATATCATTGTGCAATAAATATGGGGTCATTATATTTAACAAATTTATTGCATAATTTAAGGATCGAGTCATATCAAACACATTTCTTCTTCCTACATGAAGCCAATACCTAGAAAATATTAACCATGTTCACTCTAATATTAACATAGAGTTCATTGTCAATCTCCTTGGCTAGTTCCCAAATCTTCATAACTTATATCCTCAATTAAAGATTTTTATATCTACTCAAGGTTTAAGAGATGTTTGTTAATGATTGCTTCATTGATACCCCTTTCTATCACAACCTCACATTTTCCCATCAAAACTTTATTCCCTTCCTTCAAACCAACATCCAAAGAGAAACTTTGTAGGCCAAACAAGAAAAAAATAAAAAATGATAGCTATTTAAATACACTTGCACCTGTAGAAATAAATGTTAAATGCAATGTAATCACCACCAACTTAAGGAATGATGCTTGCAACTCATGTAACTTGAGCTACATGTACCCATATTATCCCTAACATTCAATTTATTACTAACTCAAGATTAATAATTTGAATACATGTAAATTAGTGATTTTTGAGATTTTATGCGTAGATTCCAAGTATTTCTAAATTAAAAAATATCTCATTTTTAAATATTTATGAATCAATTATTTCTTATACTTTGTAGTATTTGTTATGAGTAAAATTTTCCCATATCACGTAACAGTTTGAGTTGTAAAATTGTAAGAATTGGAATACATTGTAAACTATTGAGATTTTATGTGTAGATTCTAAACACTTATAAATTAAAAGATGTCTCTTTTTTAAAAAAAATATTAATAAATTATTTATTATACTTTGTAGTATTTGGAGTGAGTAAATTTTTCCATCACATAACATTATAATTTGTAAGTTGTTAAGAATTTGAATATGTAGTTTACAAAAATGTACACCTTTACATTTTAACTCTATGTTTGGGTCCCTTAATTTAATTTGACTTAATTAAGCCTCTAATTGACCCAATTATGCATTCAAAATCCTAATTAATCTCATTTTCTGAAAGGGAAATCTATATTAAATAACTGCAAACATTAATTAAATTATGTTTGGGTCCCCTAATTTAATTTGACTTAATTAAGCCTCTAATTGACCAAATTATGCATTCAAAATCCTAATTAATCTCATTTTCTGAAAGGGAAATCTATATTAAATAACTGCAAACATTAATTAAATTGTCTTGGAAGTTGAGTGTCCTAGATTTATGCCCTAGGACCCATTCACCCAAGGGCGAATGGGTCCTCCTTAATTTGAGGATCTCAAATTTCAATATGTTTTTGGTGGCATTTTTATGATTCAATTCAAATTGCAATTATCAGCCTTTAATGTTTAATTATCGGGAAATTAGAAATTTTCCTATAAATATAAGGTCTTTTTGTCAGTCTAATATCTGGTATTTCTCAGCAACATTAAGGCAACTTCACAAGAGCAAAAAATATTGTCAAGAGCACTCGAGCAATTTTCTCAATCTTCTACAATAGCATTCAAGATTGCAAGCATCATGCTAAAGTTATTTGCATCTATGCATGTTTTTGGAGCTAACATTGTGATGTAGGTTTCAAGCATTCAAGCATCAAGATCAACATAAAATCAAGCCATTTCATGCAAGATCAAGACCTTGGAGAGATGTGTTAGACTTCAGTCCTCCAAGGGTAGTCATTTAAGGGTTTGGTGAGTTGCAACAAGCTAGTGTTCATTCATCATTCCTTTCATTCATTTTTCATTTCATTTCAAGGTTTAATTACCAAAATAGGGTTTGACCAAGGCAAACCCCCATTCACCAAAAAAAAAATTCCCTCTCTTTGTATGTGCAAATTTGTAGGTGAAGAAGGATTGAAGATTGATCAAAAGTGCAATTTTGCAAAGTTGTTAAAGTTATCATCAAAGTTGTTAAGACACAAAATCTTACTTGCATAATTTATTTTTAACTTTCCAACAATGAGATCTGGAGGAATCAAGAGTGTAGATCCAGGAGCAAAGGACTGTGAAATCATATTTTGGATCTTTGTAGAAAAACCCATTCGCCCTAGGGTGAATCTGTCTCAAAAGGACACTCATCAACAACTTTTGGTGACTGGTACACATCAACTTACCCTTCTCAGAGCTGCCAGAAGTTTTATGTTTTTGTTTCTATTATGCTTTAAATTAATGATCCAAGTTTCACATTGCATAATTGAGTTCATTTACTATTTTTAGTTTTTCTCCCCAAAGTGTTGCTCAGGCAAATTTTACCCCATCTTTTCATAAGGAAATTTGCAAGATCTCTAGTAGGGTTAATTCACCAAAGGGTTGAAAGTCAATCCTACCTTTGGGGATCTCATTTTTTAATGAAATAAGAGAAATATAGGTGCATCTCATCACCCCATTTCAATATAGAAAATCACCCCATTTTCCTTCATTTTATTTTGGTGAACCCGACATTCTTGCATTATAATTTTTCTGATTTGGAGTTTATTAAAACCCTAGATCTAGGATTTGCATTAGTTTGCATTGAAATTGCATTAATTTGCATTCTATTTAGGGTTATCAAAATTTTCATTAGTTTTCGTCTCATTTAGGGTTTTAAATTTGCATTTTGCATTGTTTAAAATCTAAAAAATAAAAAAAATTACATGCATATTACATTGGTTTTGCATAATACTTGCATATTAGTGTATTTTTGGTCATTTACATCAACAAAATTGATCAAAATTACATTTCAAAAAGTGTCACTTTGTTCATCATTTGTCACTAATTTCATTTTCATTAGGACACCTAAATCTAGAAAATTTTGTCACTAAAACCATAGTCTACAATCTAAAACTAGGAATTCAAACATTAAGCAAGAAATTAAAACTTTCAATTTTTAGAACCATGGCCTAGGACCCATTCGCCCTAGGGTGAATTAGTCCCTGCACAGGTGTTGTTTCAAATTTTTGGGCATTATTTTGTCTTTGTTTGCTTCATTTTGTTTTTTTGTTAAATATGTGTTTCTGTTTCAGAATTTTTTTTTTTGTAATTGCTTGCATTAAGTTCAATTGGTCAAGTTAAGTGCATTGTTGAAATCAAAATTGGCATTAAAAAAAAATCATTTTTAGTATCTTGCATTCAAAAAATCTTCATATATCATATCCGAAACCTTGCATTAAATTTCATCATGGACATGTGTATGGGTAATATATGGAGGTTCTTAAGATCTTTGATAGATGTTTCAAGTTGTGTGTTTAGTGATGACCCTAATGCAATTGAGCCTATTAATGAGTCTTCACCCCCAAATGAATTTCCCTATGAGGTGGATATCTAAGGTCAAGATGAAGATAGCATGCAACAATTCATACAAGACTTCCTACACAATCTTGAGAACAATGCATCCTTTTATCCATCCATGCAAACACCACCTATAATTCCATCACTTGATATGTTCAACCTCTTACATCCCGAAATTGAAACACAAATCAAGCCTCAACCATCAATCATTAATGAACTTTTTAACAAGGAAAATAATGATTCTCTTCTATCTTATGCTCATCGAGTTACTGATACACCGTTAACTTAGAAGAGAGTTACAGTCAAGGCTTTAAGACCTTAAAAACCAAGGATGTGACATAACAAATGAGCATGAAATCCATAAATTGTTAGATCAAATACCATCTGAGGATACCAAGGGGTTAGGATATCAATATTTTCCCCCTCCTTGCACATCTCCTAAGGGACAAAGTGTTCTCTTTCACAAGATCATTTCAAAAGACCAATTAATACCTCACAAGGACAATATTATCAACTTAGATTCTCCTTCCCCACCTCCACCTTAGCAAGTTTCCCAAACAAGTAAGAAGCCTAAGCCCTTTATGCTCAAAAATTTACCATTCTTACACACTATAACAAAGACTAAATGAAAAATAGATCAACCCATCCATTTAGGATTGATTTACTTGCCACCTATTCGAGAAAACAAAAAAGGAAAGAGTACAAACATGAACTACTGTGCATTTCATAGAACTATTGAGAATCTTACTAATGAGTGTCGTCTTTTACAATAGTTGATATGTGAAAATGATGTTATTAATTTAATTAACTAAAATTCATGTACTTTTCTCCTTTCCATGTGATAGTTGTAGAATCATAGCATACTCACTATTACATGTTTTACATTTACTGCAAATAATTTTTATATTGCAAGGAGCACATTCTCATCACCCACCTAAGCTCATCCTTGTCCTGCACTTAGTGGGAGAAAGGAGTTAGATAGCCTTTTCCTAGTTTGGCACTTGTCATTGTCCCTTTGGCTAGTTGTTTTCCTTCTGCATATGATCAATCTATTGGGATGCATATGACTTGCATGTGCCATACTTGTCTTTTCTTTGTTCTCTTTCCATGTTCCTTGTGATTGCATGTGCATAATGTGGTACCCCATATAGTGTTGCTTGGCATGTCTTTATATGTTTGTGAGCCTACTTTGGATGACCCTTGTCACTCCGTTGGTACAAAGATACAAAGGAAGCAAATCTATTGTGGCATTCTTCTATTTGTATCTAATTCTTCTATTTGTCATAACCTTTATCTTTTGTCTCATTTTTTCCTTTTGGGGATGACGCAAGGCGTCAAGACATTTAGATCTCTTCCATGCTGACCTAAAAGGATTCTCCTTTTTCTTCTCTCTCAATGTGTCATTCTTCATTTGTGATTTTCATTCCATGAGTTATTTGGGGAATGATCATGATTTCAAGCTCAATTATATCACTATAGCAAAGACATAATGTTGACCCCAAATCCACAGATTCCTTATGTGTTATAATAGGATTGCATATGGGGGGCAACCCTCCTTTCATTGTGTAGCTCTATCTTGGAAATATATGTTTACATAGGGATTTCTAAATAAAGCTCTCATATATTGGTATTTATTGTGTTCTACTTTAAAGTAATTGCTCACAGCATGGTGTTTAGCAATTTCTTTAAAGTGGGGGTATACGTGTCCCCGCTCATTGTTTGCTTCAAAGTGTGTTATTCTTACTTCACATGATGTATCTTCTTGGTGGTGACATTGGGTTTGATGTCCTTCAATAGTGTGACCTTTCTTGGCATATTCAACATTCCTCTTAGTAGTGATACCATGACTTGCATTCCCTAAGTTGTGAATCTTTTATCCTCAACTAGTCCTCTCTTGGTGATGTCAAGCACGATATTCCATAAAGTGAGACCTTTCATGAACTAAGCAAAATCCCTTTGACTATCCCATACTATTTTATTTAAAATTTCCACCAAGCATAACATAGCTTGCTAGCTAGTGGAGCCTTATTTTTCATGAGTGCCTAGCATAATGTAGCTTGCTAGCCTTGTGGCCTTTTTTGTGGTTCCTTATCAAAGTTATCAAGAGGTATAAATTTTGGTATGGTTGATGTATGGGAGCCTGTAGACCTGGCATTACTTTCCCATTATCCACCTTTTGGGGCTCACCTAATGGACAACGAATTTCACTAGCTTGTGTGACTATATTTTATTTTCATAGTGGACAGTGAGTTTCCACTTGTGAAGGTTTTTTGACAAATATCTAAGGCTTGGTCCATACCTATTGGAAAAATAGTCGAGGCTTGATCTACCCCTTTCTCTTTTCAACTTTGGCATTGTATGCTTGTGTATCTTGTCTTTCTAATGTATATCATTCGTATGTGTGTGTTCCTTTGGGCTTATGTTGGTTTGCCATGGGATCTTGATCCTAGGGGATTGCGCAACCTCCTTGATATTTTCCTTCCTATCCCTCTAACATGTGTACACTTGGACCCCTCTTGATGCTTATTTGTCTACTTTAGTGTGAGTTTGACTGTAGGGCTCATCCTCTCACTAAAGTGGGGGCTAAATGTGGTGTAGAAAAATGTACACCTTTATGTTTTCACTCTTTGTTTGGGTCCCTTAATTTAATTGGACTTAATTAAGCCTCTAATTGGCCCAATTATGTATTCAAAAGCCTAATTAATCTCATTTTCTGAAAGGGAAACCTATATTAAACAATTGCAAACAGTAATTAAATTTCCTTTGAAGTTAAGTGTCTTGGATTTAGGTCCTCCTTAATTTGAGGATCTCAATTTTTAATATGTTTTTGGTGGAATTTTTACGATTCAAATTCAAATTGCAATTGTTGGCCTTTGATGTTTAATTGCAAGTAAATTAGAAAAATACCTATAAATACAAGGTCTTTTTATCAATCCAATATATAGAATTTCTAAGCAACATTAAGGCAACTTCACAAGAGTAAAAATTATTATCAAGAGCATTTAAGAGCAGATTTCTTAGTCTTCTATAGCAGCATTCAAGATCTTAAGTGTCATGTCAAAGTTATTGCATCTATGCATGTGCTTGGAGCTAACATTGTGATGTAGGTTTCAAGCATCAAGATCAAATTCCAATCAAGACATTTCATGAAAGATCAAGACCTTGGAGAGATGTGTTAAGACTTCTAGCCTCCAAGGGAAACCATTTGAGGGTTTGGTGAGTTGTAACATGCTAATGTTCAATCGTCATTCCTTCCATTCATGTTTCATTTCATTTCAAGGTTTAATTACCAAAACGGGGTTTGGCCAAGGAAAATCCCCATTCACCAAAAACAAACAAATTTTCTCTCTTTGTATGTGCAGATTTGCAAGTGAAGAAGGATTGAAGATTGATCAAAAGTGAAATTTTACAAAGCTTTCAAAGTTGTCATCAAAGTTGTCAAGACACAAAATATTACTTGAAAATTTTATTTCTAACTTTTTTATAGTGAGATATGAAGGAATCAAGAGTGTAGATCTAGGAACATAGGACTGTGACATCGGATTTTGGATCCTTATAGCAAGACCCATTCGCCCTAGGCAAATCTATCTCAGGAGGACACTCAACAACAACTTTTGGTGACTAGTACACATCAACTTGCCCTTCTCAAATTTGTTGGAAGTTTGTTGTTTCTATTTTTTTTATTCTTTAAATTGATTATCCAAGTTTCACATTGCATAATTGAGTTCATTTACTATTTGTAGTTTTTCTCACCAAAGTGTTGCTTAGACAAATTTTACCGTCTTGTCATAAGGAAATTTGCAAGATCACCAATAGGGTCAACTCACCTAAGGGTTGAAAGTCAATCCTACATTTGGGGATATCTTTTCCTAATGAAATAGGATAAAGATAGGTGCATCACATCACTCCATTTCAATATAGAAAAGCACCCCATTTTCCTTCATTTCATTTTGGTGAACCTATTTTTCTATGTTTCATAATATAATATAAACTAGTGATTTTTGATATTTTATGTGTACATTCCCAATATATTTGTAAACTAAAAAAATGTCTCATTTTTAAACATTTTCTAATAACTTATTTCTTATAATGTAGCATTTGTAATTTGAGTAAATTTTTTCCATATTAGATAACTTGAGCAAATAATAAGACCAATTTATACTTTCTTAAACATAGACCATTAACACTAATAGTTAGGGCATGCACATTCTTTTGCAATTTTTTAAGTAAGGACATCAATATGGAGGAGGTTCATATTTTTTTTAAAGTTTTTATTTCTTTTATTTCTATTTTCCATGTGTCAAATCAAGACCTTTATGTTTGGTAAAAAACCTACATTCACTAGAAAAAAAACAATAGAATAAAATAGAAGTTCATCCAATAGTGCAATGGTTAAGTGGTGACATTGTTGTTGTGGCCACTAGGGTTCAAACCTTTGTTGGGCCATTGTGATCGTAGACACTATACCTTCGTTGATCCAATGTGCTCACAAGCTTGACCCGTAGTGTTAAGGTTGTTGATGGCATTCATGGCATGTGCTTGGTATTCATGCTTGAGGTCCAATCCCTCGCTGTGTTGGTGTGATCGCGAGCTTTGGGCCACTGGTAGGCTACTGTGTTTGCAAGATTGGACTATTTGGTTGCATTCATACTAGGGAGGAGGTCCAAAATTTATGGCCTCTCCTAATATGGGCCAAGCTAAAAATCCATTCTCACCAATCAAAATAAATAAATAATAGAATAAAATTATTACAAATTATACTTTTTGAATATATTACTCCAAGGCCTATGATTGTACAAAATCTTGTTTCATGATGATTTCCTTTAATTATCAACAACTTGCCCAAGATCAATATTTTTTGAATATTATGTGAGAAAAAACACATAAGGGCCATATAAGCAAGTTTGAATGAAAGTCCTTTGAAAATTAAGAACCTTTAATCAAATGTTTTTCAATTTAAGGCATTTGAAATGCACTTTTTTACTTTAAATAAAAACATTAAAAATGGTGTTCAACGATGTTTTCCTCCTATGGATTAGTTTTATGACATGTCCCACGAGTGGGACAAGGCTTTATGCATCCACCTCATATGAAGACATTTGAGAGGGGCAAGAAGGGACATTGAAATTCAACCTCATTGAATAAATAAAATAAGGAGGATTGGGGTCCCTTGGTGAATAATGAATCACCATAGACCCTTCTATGAATTGTTGAAATTAGTTAAAAGATACATGAGGAAATTACTAATCAATGAAAATATTGACACCATAAAACTAGGGGAACTCACTCTACAAAAGAAGATAGTAAAGTTAAACAAATATATAAATATTTTTTGTAACATCCAATTACAAAGTTGGTGTGATGAATAAAATAAGTCAAGAGGGCCCTAAAACCAATAAAGACCAAATAGAAACTACCAATGATGTCTTCCAAAAAAAGGGGAAAGGCATGGATTAGGAAAGGAATCTTGCTAGCAAGGAAAGAAAAGGAAAATAATTCAAGTCGGTCTTGATAAACAAGGAAAAGACCAAGAATAAAGGAGCCTTGATGAATTTAAGTTGAAATCCATAAAGGTAGAAAGATAACCAAAAGGTAGAAAAAAAATTGAGAGGAACTCAGGGAAAGGAACTAAATGTGGCAAGAAGACACCTTTCCAATTTTATCCTCTTTAGTGATATTAAAATAACATCTAAAAGTTTACTTATTAATAATATTGTCCATTATTTCTTTGAATTCAAATCATCCTCCAAGATCACTCAATAAGTAAGGGTAGCTTTAAAAATAGGGTTTGGGAAAGTTCCAAGGTAGAAAAAATAGGGACAATGGTGGAGTTATATTTCTTCTCTTCATTACTGTGTTGAGGAATAGTGTACATATGGGTTGTTGATGGAGGAATTTATAGATTGTAAGTGAAGGAAAAGAGTTAGGTAATATTTTCTCTCTCTTGGGTATTTCAATATGGAAGTGTGGGGATTACTCTCTTAGGGGGTTGGAGCCCAAGGATATTTAAAAAAGAGCCCAAGTGAACGCCTCTACTATTATAAGATGGTTTTGTAAAGAAAAAAAAGAAAAGTATGAAGTTTAAATTTGGAGAATAAAATATCATCCAAGATTTTGACAATCTTTCAAAATATGGATTGATATATACTGTCTTTAATCTTTGGTTGTCTCCTAAGGGCATTCAATTATGGGTAAGAAGTAACTAGCTTCTATTAATTTCTTAAGAGCCTAGGATTTGATTTTAAAGGAAGGTTTTATTTCTAGTTATTTTTAATTTAGTGAAAAATAAAGAAATAATGTTTGAAAAAGAGCATTAGTTCATGGATAGAAGTGGCTTATTCATGAAAAATTGGAACTATAACTTTGATCCTAGGAAAGAGATACTAATTCAATTAATATTTAGTTGAAGTTGAATTTTTTCCTATCTAATTTTGGAGGGAAGATTCCTTCATGACAATAAGATAATCTCTTGAAAAATTCATAAATGTTGCAAAAATAAATTCTCAATGTAGATGTACCAATTTTCCCAAATTTGTGTGGAGATTAATATTATAGAGGGTTTCCTAGAATATCTTTAAATGTTTCATGATTGAGTGTGGAAACATGAGAAGTGCACTCATTGCCACAAGTGTGGACACTTTATATGTAATTTACCTATTAAATCCCAAATAGGTGTTAAAAAAAACCCTAATGATATTGATAATAATGGGTTTGTATCCGTGACAAAAAGGAGACAAAATAGTATAACCTATAAATGTTAATAGTGTGGGTGATTTGTCTACCCAAAACTAGTTTGCTAATCTAAAAGATAAAAAATGAAAATGATGAGGGGATGTCACACATATTTGTAGTGGAAAATGTTGGAGAGATTTCAAATATAAATATTAGTAACTAAGAAGATAATGATCTATTGTGTGAGACAAATAAAAAATATCAGTACCAAAAAAAGGGTGACACTCTAGGAGATGAATGGTGGGACAAAAGAGGATATGATGAGTAAGTATGCTAATTCAAAGAGTGGGTATGGAAAACAAACTTAGGATGCAAAAGCTGCACATAATGCAATATCCTTGAGTAAAATGGATTCCTATATTACTTTTGATACTTTTACTAAAAAATACCATCTTGACCTACTAGATTGGAGTCATTGTAGAACTATTTTGATAAGGCAATTGAGAAAGGTTCCTCAAAAACAAATATCCTTAGAAAAGTGTATTGGAGAGAACTCTTCAAGGAAAAGAGAAAATCATATTGGAAGGTTAGGGAGTGAAGATGAAGATGGGTTCCCCTCAAAACCTTATAAAATATTTTTTTGGAACATAAGGAGCATGGGTTTAACATTGATTAGAAGAATCCTTCAAGGTAATATTCAAAATATTTTTCTTGACATAATATTTTTATAAGAAAATAAACTTTCAAAAAATAAAATTTTAGTAATAAAATATATTTAGAGTAACAAGTATGATGTTGAGTGCATTGACTACAAGGGTCAATTTGGGAGCCTTGCCACAAGTTGGTATAGTTAAAATAGGAGTTACTAGGTTTGAAACAACTCACAAATCTACTTTATGAACTTGGAAGTTGGGATTTATACTGAAGTGAGAGGGATCAAATATGATTTAATCAATCTAATATGCTTCCCTGTGCAATCCACACCTCTATAAATTCATTGGAAATGGTTAAACATCTCTTGACAAAGAGATCAAGACATTTGTAGTCCTCATAGACTATAAGGACTTGGAAAGAACCAAACAAGTATTTAAATAGATAAAAAAAATCCTAAATCAAATAATAAAGAAAGCATCTAAATTCAAAATATTTCTATTACAAATTAAGATATTAGGTTACTAATCATCACAAATAAGTATAAGGTAAATAAAATGAGAATTACAAGATACATAGATTCAACACATTGCATAATATACAAACAGAAAAAATCCTTCGAAGTAAAATACTCCATAAAGCATCATTCTATTATAAACACTTACAAAATTATCTAAAAACATATATATATAATCTAGTTATATCACTTATCTTCAGTATTTTGGTGGTTGAGGGTGCGATGTTGGGAGGTTGAGGGTGTGCAACTAGTTGCAGGCCATGGTCTACATGCTAGTCTATGGACTATACATGCCTCTCTCTTGCCATTGTTGTGATTTGGTGTAATGCCCTGCCGTGTGAACCCCAAAGGACAACAAACACCGTACAATTTTTATTTTATTTTTTGAAAGTGAAACATTGCGGAACATTGCATATGATGAATGTGTGCACACATTACACAAAAAGCAATTATGCATTTACTAAATCTTTCACATCCTCTGGGGTACACAAAACGATTGTTACGAATCATAAACTTTTATCAAATGGAAGAGAATAAACAACCAAGAACACATAGTGATGACACACTACTATTAATGATCACAAGCATGGAAAATGATACATCATTTCATTGCAATTCAAATCACAGTTCTATAATACAACTGCAGAGCATATTTCCACATAAACAACATATCAAAGATACAATAGTTCATCACATAATTTTTGCCTAATCTCAATAGGAAAAGTACATTGAGTACAAGAATGAGAAATTATTGAAAAATAAGGTACAAAGCGACCAATCTCATGCCCATATTTTACACAATAAACAACCAGGCAAAACTATAACATCTTTCCTAATTTTGCAATAATTTTTATCTTATTTTATTTTATTTTATTTTTTTGTTTACTTATAAGACAACAACAACACAATTCACTACTTATAGCTATATTCAATGATCACACAAGTTACAAGAAAAGATAGAAGTGATTTACTAACTTTGGCAATAGAGTCTACTTACTTAGGTTAGCTTAACATACCTCTTACATTCTATTTTATCGACAATTCCTTGCTCCCAATGCCTATACCTGCAAGGTCTACATGACTTGGCACGCACATAAGATCAAAGATAGTTAGCACATGATTACTAAGACAAACTATATAAATCAATGGTAGTTTTTACGTTATCAGGAATAAACGACAAGTCTCAAACAAGACTCAGAAGAACAGTCCTAGGGGCCCGACCTAATGCCTCGGGGGCTCATCACTTGATGGCCTTGCCTACGTATATATTTCGCAGAGGCACCATAGTTCGCCCAACTTGAGTTCTCCCAACTCATTGACTCACCCTCATAGAGTGTAACCTCTAGGTTTTTTTTTTTTAAAGGTGACTACCTCAGACACGAACTTACACCATAACACTGCTATATGCTAACTCAAACTGACATAAAACAACATCAAATAAGTGCAACATCGCTTGTTTAGGAAACCCTTCCAAACAATTCTGAAACAAGACTCGCAACATCAAGGGTGTACCAAGCATAAAGGCCAGAAAACGAATACACGCGCGAGGCATGAACCATCTCGCTCAAATTCAAAACCAAGGAAAGGAAAATCATGGAACAAGGTACTCCCACGAGAGCTCAAGAAAAGAATACGATCAATGGAACACAAAAGTCTAATCATGAGAAAATTCAATCTCACAATAGGTTCCCCATCGCCTCCGAAAGCCTAATAACCTTACCACCCGTAACTTATAAAGAGGAAGCAACTTAAGCATTTATGGTTTCCCAACTCATCCAAAACATGTCTATACATAAAGGTTTACCTCAATAAAACAAAGGAAAATATGATCAATCCTAGATCCACTATCATGCATAAAAAGATCAATTCCAATGAGTATTTAGGATATTTAAATAACTATCTACATGTTATAAATAACCATTCACTTAAATGCAGACACATTCCAATCCTACTAAAGATAATGTAGAGAATAATTAATATTTAACTATAGTTAAAATACTTTACACCATACAATATTTATTTGTTTATTTATTTATTATTTTAATAATCGAGCACTATGAAACCGTACAAGTAGGTAAACCTTCGATTTTCTCTTAATCTAAGATTCCTAACTTACCTTAATTTACTTCAAATACACTTAACATTAAAATGAAACATATATATATTTGTTACATCATAATAATAAATTTAAATAAAATGTAACATTTTAGTTTACTTCAAATAAACAAATTTAATTAAAATGTAATATGTGCATTTGTTTACTTTTAAACTTAATAGATTTAAATAAAATCTAACATTTGAATCCTCCTTAAATAAATCTAATCTAAAACCAATCATAGCCTATTATAGGCAAATCACAAACTAATCGTAAGGAATTTGTAAATAAATTCAACTTTAAATAACTTCTAATTAAAACAAATTTTAAATGCACTTTGAAAAATAATCTAATTCTTTTAGATGCACTAGAGAATAAATCTAATTTAAAATACGTTCGAAAAATAAATCTAATTTTAAATACATTTCTTTTAAAGAAAGAAATAAATCTATATTGGCAACATCAATTGATTTAATATATATTAACATTTCCATCTTAATTTTCACCAATTTCTAGAACTACAATCGAAGTTAACATATGTTTTTACATATATCTATCCACCAAGCACAATTTACGATTTACGAACACCTAACTATGATTACGCAAAGGAATGTAACTTCCAGTTTGCATGAAAAAGAAACATTATTAATATGATACCCAAAACCAACAATTTTCAATTTCTAACTTTTCCACCAATTCCCTTATGTTACAATTATCAAGCAATATTATGTAGTACTAGTTTTATTTATTTATTTATTTTATTTATTTATTTTCTATTGAATTAATCTTTAAGATATAGATTAGTTCACCCTTATATCAATATAATTACTACTAAAGAAAGTCATATATATATATATAAAGAAAACTAATCTTAAATATATATATATATATATATTTTAAAAATTAAGCTCATGCAGATATAGTTATCCTTAAATGGAAGTGTACTTAACTAGACTTGAAGAATAAATTAAATTACCTTAAAATCTAAAATAATAACTTTTATCTTAGAATTTTAAGAAAAGCACAACATATGCCATTTATAATTTTCCTAAAATTAACCCATGAAACTTCCTTACTCAGAGCTTTTATATTATTGTTACTTTTCTTGTCTTTTAATGTTATTATTTAAACCTAGAAACTATGTATACATCTCATATAAAGACTAATTACGAATCTCATGCCTAATAAGTAGGAGTAAATGATGCATAAAGAAATAAAAAGGAGATTACATTCAACAAGAAAAACGATACTCTTTGATAGAAAGAAATCCATAAATGTAAGAGCTATAATAATTGAATAAGGTAAGCGTTGGCTTAGATATGATGCACTCTTACATGGCACGGTTGTGAAGAGCCCATCGTTGTATTTTGGATAGGATAAAAATCACTATTAAGTGATGATAAATTTGAAAATGGCAAGAGCTCTAGACGGATTGTAAGAGCTTTCAAAATTAAACAATGACTCACTTAGATGCACATAAGAATTCAAGTAGAGTGACCAAAAGCAGAGATAAAGAGAACTGTGGGCTGGGGAAGGTCACTAAAAATGAGGCAGTCATTAAGATATTGAAGGCGGTCAGCATATTAGCAAGCATGTTAGGGGGGAAAATGAAAGTTCTCTTGTCCAACTGAACAACTATGCAGCTTGCAGCAAGGAGTTGTCTTGAAGAGTTGGTGTTAAGGTTTTAAAAGTGAGCTGCTATTAATAGAGCTACAAAACACAATATTGAGGATGCGGTTGAAGGATCTTATAAGTCCAATGATCACCAAATGAAAGCCACAGTGAAGAATCAACATGTTATTTAAACTTTTTTTAAAATTCCTACTATGTTCAAAATTTACAACTAAGACAGGTTGATAATGGAATCAGAGAGATTATTTCACCTCTACAACCTTCTATTATCAAGTACTGCAAATGTGACAGGTTGCCAACGAAATCAAGAAGGCTATTTACACCTATACAGTCTTCTATGTTCAAGTGTTGCGGTTGTGACAGGATGCAAAAAGGTATCAAGAACATTATTTAAAAATTTATACACCCTCCAAGGTCTGAACTCTACAGCAAAATGCAATGATAGACGGTATACAAACTGTGGACGAATAGACAACGCGCGAGAATAGTTTGACAGAATTCCTAAAGGAAAATACAGAGCACAGGAAAGGCACGTGAATTGTTTGACAAAATGCCTCAGAGAAATGTGAAGCACAGACGAGGCATGTGAATTGTTTGACAGAATAGCTCAAAGCAATGTGGTCGCAAGGAATGCAGTGGCAACAAGATATGCACAAAATGAATTTATTAAAAGGGCTTTAGATACTATCAAGAAAAGCAATTGGAAGATGTAAAATGTGGTGTCACAGAAAGAAAAACTCGCAATCTTTTGATAGAATGTTAGAAAGGGCTTTCATTTCATGGACTGCAATTTTCATTTTAATGAACATACTCTAAAACCTTCATAGGTAACTCATTTTAGGTTGCAGTTCACCAAATTGAAGAAGTGAAAGATTAATACCAGAGAGGAAGAGTTTGGAGGAGCAAATACTGCAGCAAATGTTTCCCCGCATCCCCTCTGCCTTTACCCAAACTAGGAACTGCGCTCTCAGATGTTGAAGATGCAGCTACATCAGAAGATAATGTGGATGCCTAGACCAGGCATATGAATTGTTGCACATATTTCCTTAAAGAAACATGGTCTCCAGGAATGCACTCATTGAATCGATTTCATGGGAGGCATCAGAAACTTTCAAGTCAGAAAATCCCCCCGCATGCCAGGCAGGTGAATTCTTTTTACAACATATCTCTGCCAGAGAATGTCGTCTCCCCAAGGCGCATTACTCTCCTTCCACGTTAGGCGTAGCTGCCCTCCCAAGGACATGCATGCAGAATGTGGTTGAAGGACAAGGCACGTGGAATGGTTAGGCAGAAAGCTTCAAAGAAATGTGGCCCCCGTTCCCAATAATTCCCAGTTAATCAATTAAAAGACCATTTGAATAATCCTTAGGAAATATCTAATCATTTATAATTCCATTTAAATTTCTTAAAAGTATTTTATAATTAAAAGACCATTTGAATAATCCTTAGGAAATATCTAAGCATTTATAATTCCATTTAAATTTCTTAAAAGTATTTTAATATTCTCTAATAGTCACTTTCCAATTTATTTATCTTTCTAATTTAAATGCACGAAAACAATGTATTAATATATCTATGTACATACACCATTTAATGTTCAATTATTATATGCTATAAACAACCTAACCCTTTTAATTAAATTTGATTTTCTAAACGATACATATTTAAATAGTATAAATTTTGTCTTATTATATTATTTTTATTTATTTTTCCAAATTATTTATCTTCATATTCAACTAACCATAAGCTAAATTACTTCCTCTCACAATCCAATGTTTCCAATTCATTATTAGATATAATCATTTATTTATTTATTTATTTTTGAATATTCACATAAATTCATCAATATCATTCCCTTTTCTTGTATTTGAATAAATCAATGCACTTGATTTTATGCCCGATTTAAATAATATTTTCCAAAACATTTATGCTCTAAACTTTAATCCTAATTTTATATATATATAAAAGTAAACTATATCATCAAATAAAGGATAAGATATCCTTTCTGTCATTCAATTCAAAACCCATACTGCAATGAAAATTGAATACAACCACAACCAAACCTCAAACTGCGAGCACAGAACAATGGAGGGAAACAATCAAATACCAGACATGAATAAACCACTTACTCACATGACACAAAGGACCAAAAGCAAAGGGGTACTACATTTGGGGTTTTGTTGGGGGTGTTTTTCCATGTGGGGGGTGTTCTTTCTTCTTTTTGTTTATAGGTGAAGTCATTGGTACTTCTAATAAGTGGTGTTGAGGGGTTGTAGGTTGTAGATCTTGGCATGGATTTCTTTTTGTTTGTTTCTTGGTAGTGTGTTGTAGCTTGGTGGGTTTGTTGCTTGCCTTTGAGTGATTTTTTTATTTTTGTTTTCTCCTGTGGGATGGGTTAGGTTGATACATCTCCCCCTTTGCATGCAAAAGTTATGGGGATCAATAGTAATATCCCTATTGGTGATGATTCTTCTTCTTCGAGGGGCTTACCTAGGCTCAAAAAAGTGAATGGATGTTTGGAGAGATGCCTTGAGCATCTTGTTTTGGTGATCCAACCAGAGTATACTATGAATAATTTTGCATATTAGAGCAATTGTGGTTGATTTTTAAACTCATGGGGATCCACCTTTCATTGCCAATCTTGGAATCTTGAGTCTGAAAGGTTTGGTATCCCTAGGGCGATATGGAGATAAAGGTGGTTGCCAACAATCATTTCATTGTTGTGTTTTCATGCATAACAAATCAAATGAAGGCTTTTGAGGGTGGACCCTATTTCTTCAATTAGGTTGGTCTCTTCATGAAACCCTAACACGTGGGTTTCAATTCGATGAAGGAGCTTCCTAAACGGGTTCTTGTCTGGGTTCATCTCGTTGGCTTTCAGTTGTTTATCATGTTTGTAGTTTGTCCTTGATGACAAAACTGGTTACATGGTTGAGGTTTGGTTTTGACGTGCTAATACAAGTTTTGGTTGATACATGATACATATTTCATATGCAGTTACAAGTTTTGGTTCAGTTTTTTATTGGTTCAGATCTTGATACATGTTGATGTTGACATTTTATCATTTTGACAGGGAAGTATTGTGGTCTTTGCATTTGAAGCATTTCAAATTGGTTAAAAAGAAAAATGTTTCAGGTATATGTGTGGCTTGGTCAATTCACTTTTTCATGTCTTTGCTAAGGTAAGTGGCATTTGCTTATAAGGCATTTGATTTATTATTAGCATGTGGAACAAAGGTGGTTCAATCAGATCTCATTGCAATCTATATTGTCAAAGAAATTGACATTATACAAGTCACTTGAAAATTATTCAAGAAAGTTTTTGTTATTAAAAATCATTATGACAAGGTGATTTGGTTTTGTTTGGACTAATTTTAATAAGGTTTCGAGCTTTAAACAAAGTCACATTAATCATGTGATGGTTGGAGAATAGATGAGGTATCGGGCAGGTTTATATGGTTAGCATTTTGTTTGATCACAATACATGTGGCATCGGGTTTTATTGATGAAAGTCACATTATACAAGTGACTAGTTGTTGCCAAAATTAAAACTTGGCTTTGACAGCCTTGGAAACATTTGACTATTTGATAGCTATTATCTAGTTTTGGTGACTTTGTAGAAACCCCAGTTTCCCTCTATTTTCGATACTATTTGTTTTTCTAATGTTTTCTGAAGTTTTTGCAATTTTTGACGTTTCTAGGGTTTTAAGCATAAAATGCAAGATGGCGATTTTGCATGTAATACAGAATAAATGCAATAGAATAATGTACCTCTGAAAACTACAGAATCTAAAGCAAATATTGAAGCTTATTCATTATAGAATCTTTCTGAGGCAATTACAATAAAACCCAGTTACATGCAACATAAAAAGCAATGTTATTTTTGAAACCTGGTTTTGCTGCAGCAATAAATGTCCTCCAGATGATGGTACGGCTGAGATGATGAAGGCTCTTCCTCCTCTACCAGATGCTTCCCATGGATACCTCTGATATATGTGCCCTTCCTGTTGAAGTCTAACTGTCAATGATGAAGGCGTTTCTCACTGGAGACAAAAGGACGCCTTTGCAGATATGGTACGGCCAGGTACAGTAGTATGGCCTGAGATTTAAGCAGCAATCAATGGTTGCAATGTGAATACGCCTCCCTATGAAGGTATTCAGGTGGTGAATAGATAGGCGCCCCAGTTGTGATATCCCTCTGGATGGATTTTACAAATCAAAACCCTCAGAACAAGTACGGCTCTTTGCTGAACAGTACGGCCTGCTGTGAATAGTATGGCTGTAGCAGCAAATGAAGAATTTGTACGGCTTCCTTCTTAAGCCTCTAGAACAACAATAAGATATGCACCTTGATATATATGAGTTCTCTGGATGTTAAACACTGATAAACCCTGAAGATGAAATAATCTCTGAAGTCCAATGATTTCCTCTGAATGAAGAAACCCCTGTCGGCAATAAATCGGATGATATTTCACACCCTCTGAATCGCTCTCACTAGAGATGGCTCGTTCTCCAATGTATCGAGACAAAACCCTAAGGCTTCCGTTCTCTGACGAAGTCTTAATCAAATTCTGATTCTCAAATGTCATTATGCACAATTCCCAAGGCAAAACTCTTTATTCTTCTCAAAAGTGCGATTTCCTTAAAGATAGGGAATTTTTAAATATTTCAACTTTTAATCTTTTAATCTTTCAATAGTTCTCCGTCAAATAATTATAATAAATTATAATTATTAACTGGCCCCTTTTTGATGATGGGCGCCCCCTTTATGAGAATCACTTAAGTTATAATTTAAAATTATAACTTTATATTATTAACATTAAATAATTAATATTTAATCAATATAATTAAATATTAATATCTTCCTCGTTAATCATCTGATTACTGTTCCGTCTGAAGCTGACGAACCCTGAAGTGATTCTGAATACTGACACAGCCATACTGCTAAAAATAGCAGGGGTTCCAGACTGCTTGCCAGGAACTGCTAAAAATAGCAATTCTGCAAGAAACGTCCGAATGAGCCCGAACGAAAGCCAATTGATCAAAACTGCCAATCTGATGCTGAGCCAAGCTCCCAAACGACCCTCTAACCACTCTGTCAGCCTACGAGGGTCTCCTGATAGGCCAAACTCACGATCTCTGATGCTCGCCAAAAATGGGGACATGACAGTCCGCCCTCCTAAAATTGCTTGTCCCCAAGCAATCTCTACTGCAAAGAAACTCCGATCCTCGGAAGGCCCCAAAGAAAAAACTGTGAAATGTCCCACACATCACGATCTGTCTCCTGTAGCATCATCAAAACTCAACTGCGCAATCAACACCTGGATCCCAAACCCAGCGTAAAAGTCTGTCGTGACGATCCTCCTCAGGCTGCCACTGCGCTCTACTGCCTCCAACTTCACCATGCTGAGAATAGTGAAGTAACTCAATGGGACCCACCCCATACTCTGTGTCAAAGCTGTCGCCACCGGGATCCCAATACAATATGAATCCACATCCATCTGTCATGCAGAGATAAACACTTCTAAAAGCATCTACTATCCTGAATCTCTCCCTGTCTTCTGCTAAATACTCATGGATATGATAACTGCCCAAACCATCATGCCAATTAATACCATAGTCACCCTGTAACCATGTACCTGTATGAATCTGCGACATAGAAGTATCAAGCCCTGTCAAATACATATCGGCATGATGTAAAACGGACTGCTGTCCCTGCAAGTAATACCCCGCAAACTGCTGAGTCAAGCACCTGCATCTGCTAATCCCATCTTGTGAAGATGGTAACTCTGCACACAATAATGAATTACTCTCCTCAACTGTACCGAGAGAATCACCCTGTGCACAAGTATGGTGCATCGAATACGAATCATGTACAGGTGGATCAAAGGAAAAATCGTAAGCACTCCTCACCGTGTACACCTCATTGAACTCCTCTGTGAGTCTGGTTTGGAATTGCGATGCACTGGAACAATCCCAAACACTATGATCATCACCCAACCTGGAACTAGTATCAAGAGTATGATCAGCGTCCAACTCGAAGAGTGGGTTATCATAGATCGAACCACCATCAAATTCAAACAATGGATTATTCACAAACTGCACAATCACTCCCCACTGATCTGAATCATCCATCTCTGAATCGCTGGAATAATAAATTGAATTGTACTCCTGACTAGGCTCAACCAGCTGCCGATCATAGTCAACTGCATCCAATGAAAAGACTGATTTGCTTCTAGGAGAGGGAAACAAATCATCACAAGTACCAATCTCCCAACTAGATGAGACTCTGAATATCTACTGTGAAGATGGACAAGTATCAAGGGTTGTCACACAACTCTCTAGTGAACCAACAACCATGTCACAGGAACTAACAATAACCTGCCCTGCATCACCTACCACGGGACTAATCTCATGAGAATCTGGTGCAATGAGTGGCTCACTGCAACTCTCATCTAGTGCACTCATCCTATTTGTATCGTCTGCTCCCGTGTCCGTGCTGGATATAACTACATCCTCAACATCTCCCTCTCGGCTATGAACCATGGGTGTATACTCCTCACCAACCACTGCCATGCAAGACTGAACGATATCCAAAGGTGGTGAAGATTGTGCCAAACTCAATGCCACGGTAAGCCTTTTAATCTGTAACTGTGACTCATGAAGAGCCAACTGGGTGCTCTGCAATGAATCCATAGTCACCTTACGCTCATGAGTGAGCTCATCGATCCACTCCTCTTTTCCCTTCCATGCATCATAACAAATGCAATCCCACTCGAGAAGGAAATCCCTGTCTGCTAGTAATCTGAGGTAATTTTGCTTCATCGTTCCAATTGCTTCTCGGAGTGCATGTATCACTGCAAGGGAAAAACCACTCTCACTGTGCTCATCTGTCAAAGGCGGACTCCAACCATAGGTAGTCAACATCTGACGAGCAACGTCAAAATGCTCAAGGGCGGTGGCAATCATATTATCATTCACTTGTAGTTGCCCAACCAAATGATGCGGACTCTGAAGCTTACGACCCTCATACAAGATTTCTGGTTCACCATAGGCACTATGATATGATGTTGATCCGTCATCGCTCACCGCATGATAAGCAGCATCATGTGTGCTCTCAACCCTGCACACCTCAACATCTAAGGTACTGCTGCTCTGTACCTCAAAGGATGGCTCAACTGGTAAGGTAGAAGTTGCTGGTATGACAATATCTTCACACGCTTCTACTCTAACAGTGACTGCATGCTCATCCAACGCATGATCCTGGGATTCCATATCAACATATGAATCCTCTAACTGGTTCTCAGGGGTCTGATCCGAAAAATCAGACTCATCATAACATAAGTTCTCAACACCAACTGCATCACTAGTACCCAACTCTACAGTCTCTTTGTGTAACAACTCAATAGGGTTACTTTGCATGTGTGAAACCGCTGTTGTATCATGCTCACGTGACGTTTCACCATTGCTGTCATAAAAATTAGAAGTAGCCTTCAGGGCAGAAATTTCTCGAGTCATCTCATGCAAGGGCGATGTAGGTAAGCCATTACCCGAAGCGGTGCTAGTATGTTCTCGAATTAAATCAGCACTTCTATCAAACTCATCACATAAATTTTTGCCTTCTTCATAGGAGACTGAAAATATCAAATCATCTTGACGAAGAGTGGTATCACCCTTAGATGTAGATTCTCTATCCTTCCCAGGTGTAAACAATTCACGAGCTATAGTGAGATATTTCTGCCTCGCGAACTCTGTCTTCTGGCAAAGACTCGGATGCACATCCACGTAACTCATGAAAGGAAGTTTTTCTTTAATCTTCTGAGGTAAATTGCTATACTTCTGGAACATGCTGGACACTTCTCTTTCTGTGCTTTGCGGTGTTCTGTCAATAGTGATCCTTTCACTGGTCTCAGGTGATTCTAACTGCCACTTGTCATTCGCTGTCCTAAATGTACCGGCGAACAAACCCTCATGCCTTTCACCTGTTATAACCTCATCGGGCTCCTGTCTCGTGAAAGTGGGCCTAGTAGGCCTGTCTACTGTCCGTGACACTGTCCTAGGAGCTCTCCGTGAACCTGCAACACTCCTGTCATCGTCACGATGTGGTGACGATCTCCTCAGAGTATCCAGTCTCTGAAGTGCAACTGCCAACTGTCGTAATACACCATTTGACTACCGTTGACCTGCACTAAGTTCTTTGAGTGCATGCAAGACCTCTGCACGGTCCTGACCTCTGTCACTGTGAGCAATCTCTGTTCTAAGATTAACTGTTCTATCAGTCCTGTAACTTCTGTCAGTTCTGTCAGCCATGTTTCTCGGCTGCCAGATCGAACCCTGTTGCCTGTCAACCAAAGCTTGCCTGAATGAATAATACCTAATAAGACCCAAACTGCTCCGGCTGCAGAAGACGGCTAAACCCTCAGGATGGCAGGATTTAGCTCTGATACCACTGTAGAAACCCCAGTTTCCCCTATTCTCCGAATCTAACAGTTTTCTGACGTTTTGAAGTATTTCTGAAGGTTTTAGGTTTTTGACTTTTTTTTGTGAATTTAGGGTTTTGACTGTCTTTGATGTTTTTTGAGCAATAAATTAAAGATTGCGATTCTTGCTTGGAAAGAATAATAAATTCTATAAAATATACTAAATGGCCAACATGCATCACAAATACAAAGTATTTTGAAGGCTTTTCATCTATTGCTTATATAAGTTCAGTACAACATAGATCTGGTAACATGCAATGAAGAATACAGATTTTATTGAGGTAAAACCTGGTAAACAGCAAACTGGAGATGCTCAGAAATCTGGTACGGCTGAGATGAAAGGCTTGTTCTCCCTCTGTCTGATGATCTCTGATGATGCCCAAGAAATATGCGCCCTAACTGGAGTTGATAAGCTACCCTCCATGCAAGCGACCCACTCTCAAGAAGGTATACGCCTTATATAAGATGGTATGGCCCTGGTACAGTCTGTACGGCTGTAATCAGCAATCAGCAATTAACTAAAATGTACAGCCCCTCTTTCCTGGACTCCAGCAATGCAAAGGATAGGCGTCTTGGAGAATAGAAGGCAGAAGACCAATATGTGAGGCATTTGCCTTATGTGAAGAAACTCTTCCTTTCCCTGTTGGTACGGCCTGTCAGAATGGTACAGCCTGCAGCAACATTAATGAATTTGTACGGCTCCTTCAAAAATCAATATTTGAGTCTCTGAAATGGGCGCCTTGATGATTGGAAATACTCTGGATACAAATCACTGAAGAAACTCTGATAATAGATAATCTCTGAAGCTCTGTAGTTTACTCTGAATGAGAAAACCTCTGCTGGCAATAAATCAGATGTTATTTCACATCCTCTGAACTGCTTCGATGGAGATGGCTCGTTCTCCAACGAATTACGAACTCAAACCCTAAGGTCTCCGTTCTCTGGCAAGACTGGAAAATTTTCAATTCATCAAATGTCATAATGGCACAAATCCCAATGCAAAACCTTTATTCTTCTCAAAAGGGCGAATTCCTTAATAATAGGGATTTTAATATATTTAACTTTTTAATTCTTTTAATCTTTCAATAGTCTTCCGTCAAATAATTATAATAAATTATAATTATTAACTGGCCCCTTTCTGATGATGGGCGCACCCCTCAAGACAGATCACTTAAGTTATAATTTAATATTATAACTTTACATTATAATCATTAAATAATTAATATTTAATTAATACAATTAAATATTAATATCTCGCTCATTATTAACCCGATGCTCAAGCCGTCTGATGCTGACGACAACGGAAGTGATTCTGAATGCCATAAGTCCATACTGCTAAAAATAGCAGGGGTCCCACGCTGACTGCCAGGAACTGCTAAAAATAGCAATTCTGCAAAAAGTCTCCGATCGAGCCCAAACGAAAGCCAATTGATCAAAACTGCCAATCTGATGCTGAGCCAAGCTCCCAAACGACCCTCTAACCACTCTGTCAGCCTACGAGGGTCTCCTGATAGGCCAAACTCATGATCTTTGATGCTCGCCAAAAATGGGGACATGACAGACTTGGCACCGACAACTTTCATTTGCTTGGGTTTAATGATTAGTATTATAATGTTGTTGGCATTCTTTGTAAAGTACTTGGCAGTGAATTCTAAGGAATTATGATGTTTTGTTTGATAGTAACGGATCTCAAATGATCATTATATTATGCAAAGTCTTCAAAAACTTGAAGCTCGATTAGGGGAAAATGTATTATGGAACCCTAGCTGCCATGGTATTCTATTGTCTAAATTTCATTTAGCTTTTCTCAGCCGACATGCTATGGTTATGTAAATTAGTTCATTGTATGAGCTTGGAAAACATATGGAATGACTTTGAGCTTGAAAAAGATGTGAATGCGGGTGTTTAGACTAGGAAATGACAGTTGAAGTTGGCTTCTACTAGCCAGATGGTTATCAATTTTTTAAGGCATACTTTTCAGTTTGTTTTTCACCGAATCAAGTAATGCTTTTTGCAGCTTACGGGCTTTGAACAGTTGTTTAAGTGGTTAAGAATTTTTATTTTGTGAATAAAATTTGTGTGAAAGTGCTATTGTTAAGTATTTTTATTTTTAAAGGGCTTAATCCTTGATAGATTGTGAAAAACCCATTAGGGTTTCTAGATGACAATACTCATCTGTAACTGAATAGTTTCATTGTGGTGATATTTGTAATTTTTTGATAAAGGGTTTGTTAAAAGAAAGATTTCATGGATTGTAACTAAAATGGTTTCATTTTGTTAAAGGGTTTGTTTGAAGCAGGATTATTTAGGGTTTTCCATTTAAACCCTAACCCGAGTTGGTTTATAGTTACATAACATGCTTTTAGAGGTTATTTTTTAGTGTCTTTAAAAGATGGATTTCTAGCATTTCTTGGTTTACCTGCAAGAAAAAATATATGAGACTTCAAGCTTAATCTTGATAGATATAAGTCATTGTATTGCTTTGAAAATCTTTTTGATTCTCATATTATTGTATAAGAGAAGATATTGTCATTTTCATACAACATTCTTCAATGTGCTCATTGAAAATTTTCATGATCTACTGTTGAGATTCTAGGACTGCATTTGCACTTCTAGGTTTTTAATAGTACACTGCAATTGATTATTCATTGTATTTTGTGGAGTTGGTGCTCCTAAAAAGTGGAGGAGTCGGTACTCTTGAAAAGTGGAGGAGTTGGTGCTCCTAAACTATGAAGAGTTGATGCTCTAAGTTAATAAAGAGATAGATTTTTCGAGTGGTTTTTATTCCCCAAGAGGGTTTTCCACTTAGGAAAAAATGTTGTGTTATGTGATGATTTTGTGAGTGATTGTCCTTATCAGTTTGAACATAGTTGAATAATTATTTTTTAATTTTTGCAAATGTTTATATCAAAATTTCATGCATAGAAGTTTTGTTATTGTTGTGAACTCTGATACAAGAGAAAGTATTCATTTGGTTCAGTCTATGTCTCAATCCATGTTAATGTTTTTATTCATATGCCTAATTCATGATTAATGCACAATTCAAGTTTGCTTCACAAACTGCCATTTGTCCTCTTGGTTCAAAAGCAAACATAAATTCTTGGTTTTGAAAAAGTTTGTGACTTTTATAAATCATTGATTCACCCCACCCTCTTAGTGATTTCAGTCTTCCAACAATTGGTATCAGAGCATAGGGTCCTTTCATAGGTCTAATCCACCTAGGATAGATTCTGGTTTTGGAAGTCTATCAAACATGTCACAAGTTCAAGAAGGTACTTTTGTGACTAGAGCTCCATTGTTTGATGGTACAGACTATGTGTTATAGAAAATCAGAATGGAAACATATTTGGTTTCAATTGATCTTGATGTATGGAGCATAGTTCTAGATGGGTATACTATTCCACCCACAATACCCTCAGATTTTGTTGAAAAGACTAATGCTAGAGCTAAACATGCTCTTTTGTGTGGTTTAACCAGAGATGTATTTGTTAAAGTCATGCATTACAAATCAGCTACGAAAATTTGGGAAAAAATTGAAAATATTTATCAAGGAAATGACAAAGTCAAACAGTCAAAAATCCTTACTCTCAAAAATCGGTTTGAGGAAATGAGAATGAAGGATGATGAAAAAGTAGCTAAATACTTTTTGAGAATAGATGAAGTTGTTAATGCAATGAGAGGGTTAGGAGAACAAGTAGAAGAGTTTGATGTGGTCAAGAAGGTCATTAGAACCTTACATCCTAAATATGAAACTAAGGTATCAGCCCTTGAAGAAAAGAAACATTTTGACTAGCTTACCTTAGATAATTTACAAGGAACTCTTATTGCTTTTGAAATGAGAACAAGCAAAAGCAATCCAACTGGAAAAGAAACTACTTTTAAAATTGAGAAAAAGGAAAATGCAGAAGAAAGTGAGTTAGAATACTCTGGGTAAAAAGAGGCTCACTTTGTTAGAAAACTTAAAAAGGGATCAGGCAAATACAAAGGAAAACTTCCCTTTAAATGTTTCAACTGTGGCAAAATTGGAAATTTTGTAGCTAAATGCCCCTATGGTGATCAAATAAATGATGATGAAAAATCTGACAAACAATCTAAGAAGATGGTCTATAAACCTAAAAGGAAATTTAATTTCAAAAAGATAAAGAGTTTGTTCAGTAAAGATGAAACAAACACTGAAACAAAAGACTCTTTAGTTGAAGAAGATGAGACCCTGTTTATGGCTAAAGTCAAACTGCAAGAAGATTCAAACAACAAAACTGATTTAGAAGATGGTGAAATAGATCTTGAAGGTGAGTTAAAATGTGCTTTAAAATAAATTAAAAAACTTAAAAAGCAAGTCCTTACTCAAGAGCAAAAGCTAGATCAAGCAATAGTCTTTTTGAAGATTGGGCTTGAAGAATCTAAGAGGATTGAGGACTGTCTTAAAACAATTGTGAGTTCCAAAGACAAAGAGATTCAAAAATTAGATCAAGAAGTTGTTAGTCTTAGAAATAAATTAAAGAGTACGAAAGTACATTAAAACTCAATGATATCCTTAGCAAGCAAAAACCAAATAAAGCTAAAACTGGTGTTGGGTTTGAAAAAGGTGAATGTTCAATTGATACTTCAAAGCAAAAATCTACTTCTTCAAACAAGAGTTTCAAACCAAATCATTTTGAATCTGGTAAGAATTATGTACATTCTTTTAAAAATAAAAGAACACCATTCAGATTCAATCCTTTCTTTCATGGTTACTGCTTCTTCTGCAACAAATTTGGCCATAAAGTGAGTACTTGCAGATTCATGACTTCTAGAATACCAAAGTTTGGACATAAGCAGTACTTTGGTTTTGTTAATCAAGTCAGATGTTTTAACTACAACACTTTGGGACATACAATCAAATAATGCAAAGTTAATCTGAATAATAAATAGTAGAAAACAAAAACAATTTGGAAACCCAAATTTGTTAAAGGTATAGAGCAATCAATGCTAGTCCAAACTGCTTTTCATTCTAAAAAGGACTTATGGGTCCTAGATAGTGGTTGTTCTAACCACATGACAGGGGACAAGGAAAAATTCATCAAACTTGAAGATTATGCTGGTGGATATGTGAAATTTGGTGATAACACTAGTATATAGATTAAGGTAAAGGTTCACTTTTGCTAAATGAAGACACGCCTATCTATGATGTGTATTATGTGGAAGGCCTCAAGAAAAATTTACTTAGTGTTAGCCAAATCTGTGATAGTGGTTATCATGTTATGTTTATTTCACAAGGATGTGAGATCAAGAACAAGTCTAGAAAGACTGTTGCAGCAGGGAGAAGGACTGAAGATAATGTTTATAATCTCCTAGACACCTCTGGTAATGACAATAATGAAGGTATGTGTCTAATGGGTCAAGTTGAAGAAAGTTGGTTATGGCATAAAAGATTAGGACATATAAACTTTGATAATCTGGTTAGAATTAGTAAAAAATAGAATGTTAGAGGTCTACCAGTCCTTAACAAACTATAAAACTCTATGTGCAAAGAAAGTTTAAGTGGTAAACAAACTAAAGCTAGTTTTAAGACAAATGAATATTCTTCAACTAAGCCTTTACAACTAGTGCATACAAATTTGTGTGGCCCAACTAGAACAAGTTCAATTAATGGTGAAAAGTATTTCATGTTGTTTGTGGATGATTATACAAGAATGGTTTGGGTTACTTTTCTTAAACATAAATCAGAGGCATTTGAAAGATTTAAAATCTTTCGTAAAATGGTTGAAAAAGAATCTGATTTAAAGCTTAAATGCTTAAGATCTGATAAAGGAGGAGAGTTCACCTCTCAAGAATTTGTTGATTATTGTGAACAACATGGTATTAAAAGAAAATATGCAGCCTTTAGAACACCTCAAGAAAATGAGGTAGTTGAACATAAAAATAGAATTGTGAAGGAAATGGCAAGAACCATGTTAGATGAGGCTAAGTTGCTTGAAATGTATTGGAAATAAGTCATTCATATAGCTGTATACATTTTAAATAGAGTGCAACTTACAGTGAAATCAAAATTCACTCCTTATGAATTGTGGCATGGAAATTCTACCTCTGTAAAACATTTTAAAAAGTTTGGCAACAAATGCTTTATTAAGAAAGATGATGAACATCTAGGTAGCTTTCAATCAAAATGTGATGAGGGTATCTTTTTGGGATACTCAACTCAAAGTAAAGCCTACAAATGTTATAATAAAAGGCTTAATAAAATTGTTGAGGAAATTAATGTGAAAGTTGATGAAAGGCTACATTTAGAAACTGATCTTGTGCAGGATAATGAGGAAGAAATAGAAACAAAACTTGAAATTATAGCTAAAAATGTTGAGATGACAAGTCCTAAACATGTTGAAACAACAAGTTCTGAAAATATTGTGCCCAAAAATCCTTCAAAATATGTTGCTAAAAATCATCCTCAAAGTCAGATTATTGGGGATAGAAATGTTGGAGTTCAAACACGAAGAAAGGCTGCTAAATTTGAAGAACAAGATCAAATAGCAGAATATATAGCCTTATGTTTAGTTACTGAATTTGAACCCAAGAATTGTGATGAAGCTCTCTTGGATGAATGTTGGATTAAGGCTATGCAGGAAGAAATAAGTCAAATTGAGAAAAACCAAACTTGGGAGTTAGTCCCAAGACCCGATGACAAGAATGTCATAGGTGGCAAGTGAGTTTACATGAATAAGCTTGATGAAAATGGAAAAGTTGTTCACAACAAAGCAAGGTTTGTTTACAAAGGCTATGCTCAAAAGGAAGGTATTGATTTTGGTGAAACGTATGCACCTGTTGCTAGACTAGAATCCATTAGAATATTTTTGGCTTATTCTATTTATAAGAATTTTACTGTTTATCAAATGGATGTCAAAACTGCATTTTTAAAGGGTTATTTAAATGAAGAGGTCTATATGGAACAACCTGAAGGGTTTTTTTTGCAAAGACAAGCCCAATCATGTTTACAGGTTGAAGAAGGCATTATATGGCTTAAAAAAAGCACCTAGGGCATGGTACTCTAGGCTAGATAATCATTTGACATCAAATGGCTTCACTAGAAGTGGTGTTGACAACAATCTCTATGTCAAGATTGAAGGTACTGATATTATGGTTGTTGAAGTCTATGTAGATGATATTATTTTTGGCTGTAATAATGATGCTTTAACTAAAAAATTCTCTCATATTATGGAATTTTAATTTGAAATGTCAATGTTGGGAGAATTGACTTTCTTTCTTGGTCTTCAAGTTTCTCAACTTAAAAGTGGTATATTTCTCTCTCAAACCAAGTATGCTAGAGAGATGCTTAAGAAATGTCACATGGATGGATGTGATCCTATTAGTACACCAATGGTTATAGGTTGCAAAATCTCTAAAGTTGATGATTCACCTGATGCAAATGAGTCTAAAAATAGATCAATGATTTGTAGTTTGTTATATTTAACTGCTTCTAGACCTGATATAATGTAGGAAGTTTGCATGGTTGCAAGGTTTCAGGCTTCACCTAAGGAATCCCATGTTAATGTTGTTAAAAGAATCTTTAAGTATATTTGGGGTACTCTTGATTATGGTCTTTGGTATCCTAGAACTAATGATTTCTCTTTGATTGCATATACAGATGTTGACTGGGCTTGTTGTTTGGATGATAGGAAAAGCACCAGTGGTGTTGCATTCTTTCTTGGTGATCGGTTAGTGGCTTAGCATAGCAAGAAACAAGAATCTATTTCTTTCCACTATTGAGACAGAATACATAGCTGCCACTTCTTGCTGTACTCAATTCCTCTGGATGGCTCAAACATTGTTTGATATGGGTGTCACAATTTCTAAGCCTATTTCTATTTTATGTGATAATTCTAGTGCGATCAATATCTCTAAAAATACTATTATGCACTCTCGCACTAAACACATTTCCATCAAGTTTCACTTTCTTCGAGAAAAAGTGCTAGCTAATGAAGTATGTCTACAGTTTGTTGCTTCATAAGAATAGATGGTTGATATATTCATTAAGCCTTTATCCAAAGAAGTTTTTGAAAGGTTGAGATTCCAATTGGGAGTTATCTCTCAATCCCTACTTCATTGATTCTATATGTTTTCATTCACAAGTCTCTTGTATATTTTTATTTGCTGCTATATTGCTCTACTTGCAGCTAGTTACTGTGTTGGTTGGTTTCAGTTGTTTATATTCATGGCATCTCACATTCTTTTCTTTCATTCTTTGTCAATGACAAAAAAAGGGAGAGAGATGATATGTGTTTTTCCATCAAGGACAAAGGGGGAGTTTGTTGGCTTTCAGTTGTTTATCATGTTTGTAGCTTGTCCTTGATGACAAAACTGGTTACATGGTTGAGGTTTGGTTTTCACATGTTGTTATAGGTTTTGGTTGATACATGATACACATTTCATATGCAGTTACAAGTTTTGGTTTAGTTTTTAATTGGTTCAAATCTTGATACATGTTGATGTTGACATTTTATCATTTTGACAGGGCAGTACTATGGTCTTTGCATTTGAAGCATTTCAAATTGGTTAAAAAGAAAAATGTTTTAGGTATATGTGTGGCTTGGTCAATTCATTTTTTCATGTCTTTGCTAAGTTAACTGACATTTGCTTATAAGGCATTTGATTTATTATTAGCATGTGGAACAAAGGTGGTTCTATCGGATCTCATTGCAATCTATATTGTTAAAGAAATTGACATTACAAAAGTCACTTGAAAATTATTCAAGAAAGTTTTTGTTATTAAAAATCATTATGACAAGGTGATTTGGTTTTGTTTGGACTCATTTTAATAAGGTTTTGGGCTTTAAACAAAGTCACATTAATCGTGTGATGGTTGGAGAATACATGAGGTATCGGGAAGGTTTATATGGTTAGCATTTTGTTTGATCACAATACATGTGGCATCGAGTTTTATTGATGAAAATCAAATTGTACAAGTGACTAGTTGTTGCTAAAATTAAAACTTGGCTTCGACAGCCTTGGAAACATTTGACTATTTGACAACTATTATTTGGTTTTGGTGACTTGGCACTGACAGCTTTCATTTGCTTGGGTTTAATGATTAGTATTATAATGTTGTTGGCATTCTTTGTAAAGTATTTGGCAGTAGATTCTAAGGAATTATGATGTTTTGTTTGATAGTACCAGATTTGAAATGATCATTATATTATGCAAAGTCTTCAAAAACTTGAAGCTCGATTAGGGAAAAATGTATTATGGAACTCTAGCCACCATGGTATTCTGTTGTCTACAAATTCATTTAGCTTTTCTCAGTCAACATGCTATGGTTATGTGAATTAGCTCACTGTATGAGCTTGGTTGGCATATGGAATGACTTTGAGCTTGAAAAAGATGTGGGTGTGGGTGTTTGGACAAGGAAATGATAGTGGAAGTTGGCTTTTACCAGCTAGACGGTTATCAAGTTTTTAAGGCGTACTTTTCAGTTTGTTTTTCACTGAATCAGGTAATGCTCTTCTTGCAGCTTATGGGCTTTGAATAGTTGTTTAAGAAAGTAGTTAATAATGTTTATTTTGTGAATAAAATTTGTGTGAAAGTGCTATTGTTAAGTATTTTTTATTTTTAAAGGGCTTAATCCTTGATAGATTGTGAAAAACCCATTAGGGTTTTTGGATGACAATACTCGTTTGTAACTGAATAGTTTCATTGTGGTGATATTTGTAATTTTTTGATAAAGGGTTTGTTAAAAGAAAGATTTCATGGACTGTAACTGAAATGGTTTCATTTCTTTAAAGGGTTTGTTTGAAGAAGGATTATTTAGGTTTTTCCATTTAAATCCTAACCCGAGTTGGTTTATAGTTACACAAACTACTTTTAGAGGTTATTTTGCAGTGTCTTTAAAATATGGATTTTTGGCATTTCTCGGTTTACCTGCAAGAAAAAATATATGAGACTTCAAGCTTAATCTTGATAGATATAAGACATTGTATTGCTTTGAAAATATTTTTGATTCTTAGATTATTGTATAAGAAAAGATGTCATTTTCATACAACATTCTTTAATGTGCTCATTGAAAATCTTCATGGTCTACTATTGAGATTCTAGGACTGCATTTGTACTTCTAGGGTTTTAATAGTACACTGCAATTGATTATTCATTGTATTTTGTGGAGTTGGTGCTCCTGAAAAGTGGAGGAGTTGGTGCTCCTAAACTGTGAAGAGTTGATGCTCTAAGTTAATAAAGAGATAGATTTTTCAAGTGGTTTTTATTACCCAAGAGGATTTTCCACTTAGGACAAAATGTTGTGTTATGTGATGATTTTGTGAGTGATTGTCCTTATCAGTTTGAACATAGTTGAATAATTTTTTTTTTAATTTCTACAAATGTTTATATCAAAATGTCATGCATAAAAGTTTTTTTATTGTTATGAACTTTGATACAAGAGAAAGTATTCATTTGGTTCAGTCTATGTCTCAATCCATGTCAATGTTTTTATTCATATGCCTAATTCATGATTAATGTACAAGTCAATTTTGCTTCACAAAATTTTATTTGTCCTCTTGGTTCAAAAGCAAACATAAATCCTTGGTTTTGAAAAAGTTTGTGACTTTTATAAATCACTGATTCACCCTACCCTCTCAGTGATTTTAGTCTTCCAACACATCTTCCTCATCACCCACTGGAGTTTTGGCATAGTTACATCTTGCATATGATTGCTCTACTTCTTGGAAAGTTGGTTGTCTTGACTCAACAGACTTTGGATCAAAATGTTATTTCTTATGCCCATGTTTGTGTTGAAATAGATTTAAATAACCCTTTTCTAGATTCTCCAGAATTATGTCTTGGTTCAAGTTCTTGGGTCCAACATCTTGAGTATGAAACCCTCTCATTCAAATGTCATTTTTGTCATGAGTATGGACACTTGCAAAGGAACTACTCTCGACTCAATCAGGTAGTTGGGGTAGCTAGCTCTTCTCCTAGCTAGATCCTAATATTGATAAAGGAAAGGCTCCTATGACTATTGATGTTGCGAACAATGATGGTTTCATCCTCATAAAGCCCTGAAATAAAGGGCGAGACTTAAAACCCTAAAGGATAGACAATATGATGGGGTCTTTAATTAATTTGATGCTTTAGAGGGCTTGGACAAAGAGGAGGGAATTTCGATTGAGCTTTCAACTAGTGCATGGTCTTTGGGGTGGATTTTTCAACAAATAAAGAGTTTGACTCTTTAGGCTTGCCTTTGGGGGATGCATAGATTGAGCACATGACTATGGATATGCCATATCAAATTTCTATTGAACCTGTATCGAGTGGGCCTTTGGTCTTGTAGGGAATGGATACCTTGGTGGACTTGAATCCTTCTTAGGCAAGGGAGGCTCTGGATGTTGGTAAGAATAATGGGACCCTGCAGGTTCTAGGTGTGTAGTCAAAATCTCTTAAAAAGGGGCCTTTGGAAAAAGCTTTTAAGGTGGGTAAAAAAAAAGACTTAGAGAAGGTTAAATTGACTAGGGAGAATCTGGTGGAATCAAGGTTAGTGAGGACCATTAACTCCCACTTTTCTCACTCTCATAAATGATTGTCATTTCATGGCATGTGAGGGGTATGAATAACATCCCTCGACAAAAGGCTATTGCTGAAATGATTGGTGTGCAGAGTCCTAATATTTTCTTCCTTAAGGAAACTAAGTTATCTATGGAATGGCCTCGTGGTTCGTGTCAATATATTGGTGCTTAGGGTAATTCTAGTGGTGTGGCTTGCTTATGGGATCTAAGGAAGACTGTGTAGCTCTGATGGGTTTCATGTCGATCTTCCTTGTTCACGATTGCCTCTAGTCTAGATTCTAGTGAAAATTGTTTTTCACCAATGTTTATGCTCTTCCTAACCTTATTAATAAAGCTTAGTCATGGGCTCATGTTAGATATATTAGATCTTTGGTTCCCTTGCTCCTATGGGTCATTGTTGGGGATTTTAATGTGGTTGTTTTCCTTGAGGAAAATCTTGTTGGGAATGCCAGGATTGATTCTTTTGCTAACCTCCTTAGAGATAATATAGATTTTCTAAATTTAGTTGATGTGAAGCTAAGTAATGGGATTTTTACTTGGAATAACATGAGGTATGGTGATAATGTTATCTCTTAGAAGCTAGACATATTTCTTGTTTCTTGCTTTTGGGTTGGTGAAAAGTGGATGTCCAGTTCTGAGATTTTGGATTGGAAAGGGTCTAATCAATGGTTGATTAAACTCTAAGTTGTTGTTTCTTTCAAAGCTTCGAGGAACTCATCCTTTAAGTTCTAGCTAATGTGGTTGTAGGACCCCTCTTTTTATGATCTTATGAGTGGTTTGTGGCTTAAAAGGAAGCCTAATCATGGTAAGGCTATGTATTCCTTTGCTAAAATATTATAGTATGTAAAGCATAGACTCAAGAGTGGAATAGACAATGATTTGGAAAACTTCATTTCAATAAATTATCATCTTAATTAGGGCTTGACATTATTACTCGCTAGATATGGGATCAAGGTCTTACTAATGATTTACTTAGGAAGAAGGTCGTTGCAATAAAGGAGCTTGAAGAATGGGAGTCGTAGGAGGAGATCTTCTAGAAGAAAAAGTCTTTTGTGGATTGGATTTAGGAAGGAGATCATAATACTGCCTTTTTCCATATTTTTATTAAGGCTAGAAGGATTGGGAGTATCATTCCCTCCTTGGTGTCTCTTGTTGGTGGTGAGAAGAATCTTATTCTAGATTGTATCCCCCCTTAGTTTCTAATGAGATGAATGTGGACCTCATGTGCCCTATTTTACTATATGAATTGGAAAAGGTGGTGTTCCAAGTGAAAAAAATGGAAAGCCCCAGCCGTGGATGGCTTTCCTATTGAATTCTTTCAAGAGTTTTGTGGAATTATCAAGTTAGATCTTCTCGAGGTTGTTCAAGAGTTGTATAGCAACAAGAAAATGCTACATGCCTTGAATTCTACCTTTTTGGCTTTTATTCCTAAGAAGGAAGGAGCCAACTACCTGGATCACTTCAGACCTATTGCTCTTTGTAATGTGGTTTACAATATTATTAGTAAACTCATTTCTAAGAGATTAAAGTCTTAGCTCCACTCTTTGGTTTTTTAAGAACAAGGTGGCTTTGTTGCTGGAAAATAAATTATGGATGGGGTTGTGATTGCTACTGAGGCTATTCGCTCTATGGTGACTTCCAAGGAGAACACTATATTTATAAAAATTGATATGGCTAAGGCTTATGATAAGGTTAGATGGGCCTTCTTGTAGAAAATTCTCCAAGTTTTTGGGTTTTGCAAAGCATGGATTGATTGGGTCATGAGTTGTGTTACTTCTTCCTCCTTTTCAATGCTTATTAATTGTGAGACATCAGAGTTGTTTGGTGCTTCCAAGGGTCTTTTCCAAGGGGATCCTCTTTCTCCTTACCTATTTATTATTATGGTTGAAGGCCTAGGAAGTTTTATCAAGACTCAAGTTAATCAAGGATTTCTCCAAGGTTGGTGTTGGGGTGGTAGGTTGCCTCCTCACTCTCACTTGTAGTTTTTTGATGATACCGCTTTGATGGGTATGGCTAAGATTCAAGAAGCTATGAATTTGAGGAAGAATTTGGATATCTACTTGGTTGCCTTTGGTTAGAAGACCAATGATAACGAGTCTTCAATCTTCTTCTTCAATACTCCTCATCGTATTCATAATAAGATTGCTTGAATTCTATGGCTTCAAATAGGCTCTTTGTAATTTTCCTATTGTTCTACCTAGTAATTTTTACTATGTTTTACCCAAATGTGAACAATTTATGCTACTAACATTATGAGCAATTAAATTTTTATTTTCTTTTTTAATAACTAATGTGAACATTTGAAACAACCATTCCAAACTTTCTCATTGCACAATCAAAGAATCATTTCTAAATTGGGTGTTGTCACAATAATGGGTTACACTTTTTGGGACATCCTGATTTTTGCTAAAATCACATATTTTTAGAAAATATAATGATTTAAGCCTTGAAAGGTTCCATTTAAAGGATTTTAATTGAAGAGGGTTTGATCAAACCCCCTTGGATATAACCCTGCTAGCTTTAAAATATACTTATATAATAGAGTCTCCTCTACACCTATCAAAATGTTAATAAAAAACCACTTTTGATTTACCTTTTTTGGGATCAAATGAATTCATTTAAAATTTATGTTTTGTAAGTATGCAGTCCTTATTATAAGCTTCTCAAAAAGTATAATTTTAAATATAGTTAATTTGATTATTACATTTATTTTTTATTTCTTGTGAATGTAGGTTTTTCATTGAAAATTTTGCCACCTTATGCACATGCATTGACTCAGTTGAATTAAACTCTCAGATTACAACACATGATAGTCCTCACATTTCCAATGGTTGAGTCAACTTAATTCATGAGCCAACATGACTCTTTTATTGAGTCGAGGGACATCAATTCCCTTTTACAAGTTTCCTACTTGGTTTGCAAGTCGACTACCCTCTTATATTTTTGTCATCTTAGCATTGAGTGAGTTTTATGTGTAGTGCCCTCCGTTTCGGTTGTCGTTGATGTTAAGTAAGTTGTTGTTGGTAATGTCATGATGATGTGGTGATTTTATTATTTAATTTAATTTTAAGGTTATGAGGTAACATTAATAATATGTTTGGATTTGATTAATAAAATTAATTTAATTATAAGGTTACGTGTTTCATTTGGAATTAAATAAATAATTAGATTCAATAATAAACGTCAATTTATTTATCGTTGGGAGTTAGTTATTTAAAATAATCAGATTAAATGAGGAAAGGTAATTATCATTTAATGATTAAATTCAATTAATAAATTTAAAAGTGATAAAATATTAAAGAGGATTAAATATTAAAATTAAACTTAAGTTTAAATAAATTACGGTAAAAATATTTATTCAATTATATTTTAATTAAAAGTTAAATATTTATGAAAATTTGTTTTAGTTAAAATTTAGAGTTAAGTGGAAGTAATTTAAAACAAAAGAAGTTATTGGTTGAAATTAAATAAATAAATATATAAAGTAATGATTAATTAAAGTGGGTAAATAAAAATTAGTTATTTTTTTTGAAAATCTTTTACGGAGGAGAAAGAGGAGTTAGGGCGGTTGAACGGAGAATTTGGTATTTTCTTTAAGAGGAGGCAAGAAAAAAATTTAGGGGAATTCTACACTGACCAAGGGTTTGAAGATGCAGCAAAAGTTTTAGGCGTAATTGCTCGCTGATCCATCCTTCAACCTCAATAAATTACTACTCTTGTCTGGAAGGGATCGAGGAAAGGTATTTTTTTTCATTGATGATCAATAAAAATAAGTTGCGGATATTTTGGAGTGGTTTTTTTTCCAGTTGGAGTTTTTCACGTAAATTGGTGTTGTTCTCTTTTTACCTCTGTGACCTATCTTTTTACCTTGTGCAAATTATTTTATGAATAATTTTAGGACTTCATAAATAAATAATAAGTGCATTTGTGGATGTTATTCTGTCAATTGAATGTAAAGATTTTAGTGTGTAATCATTGAATTTGTACAGATTGTTTCCATATAATTTCTTTAATAAATTTTTTGTTGAAGCGGTTCAGAGATTGGCTGTAAACAATTCAACATGGAATCCTTCCAACACAGATAATTCAATTTTTGCATATCCCCTCTGCCTGCACACGAGCATCCTACCATTATAAGGTGCACATTATAATTATTATTTTTATATACGTATAATCTAGTAAAAGCTTTATTGTATGTGCTTTTAATACCAACCCTAGTTCGTAATTGTGTAGAAACCCTAGTGATTTGTAAACTAGTGCCACCAAGTAGAACAGTTAATAAAATCAACATAAATTTATGTTTACAGAAATTGATGTCAAAACAGAAGAAAATAAAATAAAATAAATTTAAATAAAATTTGAGTAATAATGATAATAATTACCATCCATTGAGAGTCATAGTTAAGTTGTGATATAAAGAAAATAAAATTAACTTAACAAGTTAAAGATTAATCTAATTTTAACCTATAAAGATTTATTGTTTTAATAAATCTAACATTATTTCTCCTGCGCATAAGTCACGTATTTGCACCTCACCTTTCTTTCGCCCTTAGTCTTGCCGATAACATTTGTGATTTAATAATAATGCAAGTAGATGGCGATATTACCAAATTCCAAAAATTCACTTCTCATATAAATGGCCTCTCACATTGTTGCAACCGTAACCATCTCAAACTTGGAGTAAGCTTGGTTTGTGTGTCTTCTCTGATGCCGTCCATGAGCAGATTGTTCAAGCAAATAAATTGAGGACCAATGAGCAGATTATTTAATTCTCTTGGTCTGCGCAATGTTTCTAGCCTTGCCAGTTACCTCCGTTTAGTCGAAGCTGAGAGAAATTGATGTTATTGGATACAGTGTTTAGATGAGCTCCTTCACATAGTCTAGTAATCTAAATTTTTAAAATCTCCCCAAAACTATAGGCAAAATTATCACAGCTGCAACGTTGGACTTGCAAAAGTGTAGTAAATTAAATAGTTCCTTTGAAACCCTTGGCAGCCTGTCACTGTTACAGCAATTAGAGTTGAAACATTGTACAGAATTAAATAGCCTCTCTGATTTCTTTGTCAACCTGTCTGAGTTATGGCATTTGAATTCCCAACTGCATATATGAGTGACTTTTTATTTATTTTGAATTTATACCTTTTTGATTATTATTCTTTTATATGCGTATGGTTATATAAACAAGTATAGATACATAATTAGGTTAAAAGATTTGAGTGAAGGTAGTCTTTTATATTTAGAATTTATGAGGATATTTCAATATATAAGTAGATTTGTATGATGAGTATTATTCAAAAGAAAATGGTTCGTATTTATATAATATGTTTATAAAACATGAGTAATTTCTTTAATTGTTTTGTTTATGATTTTATCGTGGTGTAAAAGTAAAATATGAATCAAGTGTAATTTTATTTTATGGTAAGTGAAGTAATAAAAGGTGATAAAGAATTTTAAATTAGATAGTTGACTTGTAAATAAAGTATTGAATTTGCTTTAGAAAATAAAAGAATTGGGTAAATAATTAAAGTGAAAATGGTTATTTCGCTAGGTTGTTTAGTAAAATATTATTTAACAAAGGATTTTAACCGAATAAACATTATTGAAATAGGTATTTAATTTTGTTGTAGATAAATGAACTGTGTTTAGTTAAAGTAAATCGATTTATATAGTTAATTAAGTTTTAGGGTTCACTAAAGGAGATAAGTGATCCTACATTTACGTAGTTTCTTTTACTGGAAGGTTAAATGATAAAGTTATTTTTATGTGAGGATAAATCCCAGGTTCATAGGTTAATTAATTTAAATGATACTAATTAAAATGTTAAATGGTTTTAATTACTTTTTTGTTATCTAATGAGTCTGTGAATAATAATTATTTATCAAACTACTATGTGAAATAATTTATTAGTGCCATCACCATAGTATTATAATAAAGTTGTAAATTATAGAATTGTCATCTTAGTATTATATTTTAAAGTTATAATTAGAATTCGTATTAAACTTGATGGAATTATTCCTTAAGACTTTGTGATTAATGTGTTTATGTTCAGAAAATGATTTATTTATAGGAGTTAGAAAATTAGAATTATTAGGTAGTTAAGTTAGGTATTATGTTATTGAGTAGGTTAGTAAAGTGATTAGAGAGAGAGTTTCCTTATGTTAATAATTTGGGTAACATTGATAGATTAGTTTATTCTCAATTTGATTAGTTTCAAGTGGGATAGTTAACTTAGAAATAATGAAAAGTAGAGTTTTGTATGTAGATAATATTGGCGATAAGGATTATTTCTGTTTAGGTGGGAGAATTGATTTATAAGATAAATGGAAGTAAATAAATTTGAAAACTTTAAATAGTTGGGTATTACGACAAAGGCTAGTGAATGATTGTTGATTCGATAAATGTTTTGATTAATTATATTTAGTTAAACAAAGGGTTTATGTAAATGAATAAAATTAGATGATCTTTTCTAAGTCAATTTCCCTCATATTCTTTTAATAGTTGTTTTGTGGGATTTCTATAAGAACAGTTCTAGAAAATACTTGTGATTGATATTAGGATCAAATTGTTGGTTTGAGTGGGTTGATCTTCAAAAGGAGATTGTTGTTATAATGTGTAAATGGGAATATAATTGTGTTTGAAAGAGTATACTTGTGAATAGTGTCTTACGACTTAAACCATTAGATTTTATTTTCACTTCGCAATATTGTGCTATCCTTAAATGTTGGAAATGATTGATCTTTAAACTAATGTTCTTTTTGTTTCAAGTTACTTCTTATTGAATGAATGGATATATTATTGGAATGTGTGGTTTTATGGATTCTTTCGATGTGACTTTTCGTGAGTTGATTTTGAGTTGGAATTTTCTCTCAATTAATGTATGATGTTATTCGTTGGGAACCCATATGTTTTCTTTTTGTGCTTTACCCTAAGTAGTAAATCGGTTAATGTTATCTTGGTCATGATTGGTGGTTCTGCTTGAGTTGTTAATGAGTCAAATGGAAAAGCTCTTTGATTTATGGGTATTCCGAGAGGAGAAAATAGAGGTTTCCCTTGGATGTCCGATTTAGTTTGTATTGAAGTTGTTGATGTTGTTTAAGGGAGTTGTTGATCTTATTTTGATGTATTCTCTCATCATAATTGAATTGAAAATAGTTCTTCAAGGTTTTGCTTTTATTGTTGTCAGATTTTCATGGGGAAACCCTAGTGTAACTTTATGGGAATCTTCCAGAGGTTTATTTTACTATTGGTTAGTGTTCCTCCTTTTATGTGCCCTTGTTGTGGCAAGTGTTTTGGTTTCATGTTTTTGAAAAGGGTTGTACATGAATCGTTGAGATTTTGATTATGTATTTATGGCAAGATGGGTGATGCCTTGCATGCTTCTCTGTTGTGATCTACTGTACTTGTTATGTTGTACAACCCTTGGATTTGGTTTTTTATGTTTTGAGTGTCTAGAGTGGGAGTGGCTCTAAGTGGGTGGTCGGCGCACAAAGGGGCGCCAGGATAGCCCTCGTTAGAGTGAAATTAATAAGTGATAATTTAAATAATTAACTAGGGGGTGGGTAGAATCACATTAAAAAGATAATTGATGCCTCATCCGCCTTTTTAGTGCTACCGCAGACTAAAGGGGATTGAGAAGGCCGTGGTTGGCATGTTCGTTGCCTTGTCTTTGTGAAGGGTAACGGATCTGCATGAGCAACCCTATGGAGCGGCGCCTTGAAATAGGTAGTCTGGATAACCATAGATGGAGGCGGCTCCTAGCGCTCGGTTTTGTCTGGATAATTCGTCAGTAGACGGAGGTGGCGCCTTGCGTTAGTGGTAGTCTGGATAATCCATGTAAGCCATGCGATGACACTCTCCTCTAACACTCCTTATTATGTTGTTTCTTTGGAAATCCTCTGGAAGTGGTTCTTTGTCTTGTATTGATGAAATATAGTTGTTTGTAATGATTTATGGTTTTACCCTATTTTATCTTTGGTGTACTTTGTGGTCTTGTATGATCTCATTGATATTTGACTTATGACCTTGTACTCTTATGGTACTGTGATATGATGTTATTGTATTGTATCATTGCGATTCAGAATTGTGATTGGAAGTGTTTTATGATCTTCCTTTGGTTCCTTGTTTACTGGCTATTGCCTTGAATTATGTGATGAGATTTATGACTCTTGGATGAGGTTGATTGTGTCATTGTAATTCCTGAGTTTTGATGATACTTTTGTATGACGCTGAGTCTTGAGGTTCTCTGTTGGATGTTCTTGGTTGAGGTCTCTTTCTTGTTAGCTCCTAGCACGAGGGGTGGGTCTTCGGACTCACGTGGTCGGGTGGAACATGCTAAGCACCCCATTGGGTCCCCAGTCGAGGATCGAGAGGTGCGGATTGGTGCCGTTGTAGCGACTTCAGAGTTGTATCTGTCTTGAAGCCAGTTTTGATACTTGTATTTCTCTAACTATTTGTATCATGTTATCTTGTTGTATGGTTTCCTTTCATGATTGGAAACACTTTTATATCATTGTACTTCTTAAACATTGTACTGTAATGAAATGTTAAACTTGGTGTGGGTATTGACCATGGTAGTTGTTATTTAATGTGTTAGGATGATCATGCATATGAGGTATTTGCGTATTCAGATGGTTTCTTATCATTGATCATCATGTATGTGTTATATTTGTTATTGTTTACTTTATATCTTTGGATTCTATTCTTTATTGATGTTGTATGGATCTAAGTTGCGTAATGACTCTTCGTGTACCCCAAAGGATGTTTGTGTTAGCGAGTTTACTTAAATGAAATTCATGTTATGACTTAATGGGTATTACATGTATGTTATGTGCATTTTAAAAAAAAAAATTGTGCCGTAATTATTGTGTTAATGTCCTTTGGGGTTCGCACGGCGAGGCGTTACATTATGCTTGTCTAATGGTTTTTTTGGTTATGGCACAAGTTTAGACTTCCTATTGTTTCCTCTTCCTTCTATTTTTTGTGCCACATATTCATGTTTTAGCGTCCTCTAAAATAGTGTAGTCAAAGACTTATTCAAAGTTATTAAATCTGCTTTCATTCAATTTGTAACATATAAATTGTATTCCCTTTTCATGCGCAACATATAAGTCTTCTTTGACTTATTCCTTTTATTTTTTATACACAATGTATAAACTTAGCCACAACAATTAATATATGTTAGCACAATAATGTGCTATGCATTACTTAAAGTGCTTTAAACATATAAACTTCAGCGTTATAATAATGCACTTAACATTTTCAAAATACTTCAACAATATATATATCTATTATACCTCTGATATATGTACATACATATATTTATTTATTTATATCCTTAAGATTATTGAATGCATTACTTGTCAATTACATAAATATATAAACATATATATCAAAATAATAAATATATATATATATACATATACACATATACACAAATATATACGTATACTAAAATATATATGTATATACTTAATTATATATATATATATTACATATATAATAATATTTTAATATCCTTATATAAATACATATATCCTCATTTTCATTGATTGACATATATACACTAAGTGTATATATATGTCACATTCATCCAATTGATATTCCCATGCATATGGGTAATCTATCCATGAGCATGTGTAGATACGTCTACCTACATATACCCATGCACGTATTTACTCATATGTATGATTTTATCATATACACATACATACATATATACACTTTATGTATATATACTTCATTGATATAAATATGAACACACAAGAAAGGAATTTCGCTTGGCATAGAGACTTAATCACATTCCCCAATTCAAAACATTAATAGAACAATATCATAAACCAATATAAACATTCACAACCAAAATTGAAGATCACTTACCATTTACCCGAATTGACTTGACTCAACTTAGACTAACTAGTGTGTGAGTGTGTGTATGCTTAGTTAGGCTCATTAAGGGTTATCAAACTAATTTCTTCTCTTGAGTGATACTTTCCCTCTCTTTCAGAGGTTTGAATCTATTTCTGCATCTAGCTTAGTGCATTACAACAACAGTTAGCTAATAACAATACATTCATATGCATCATATATTTCATCTTTAGAATCATTATAAAACATCAAATTGAATAAATCATTCATTCATCATATTTCCATCAAGAGTCATATAAAATACACTCATATATTAAAGCATTTCAACCAAACAAGGTAATAGTAAATAGGTAATAACACACGAGGTGTAACACTCTCCCACTGTCTTATCTTGGGATTCACATTTCAGTGGGGCCTCATCTTCAAGATATTTGGTAGGTGGTCTTGGATAAGTTTCGAGGGAAGGTTAGTCATTGGACTTATTAATGGCTTTCATTTGTCACTCTTTTGAAGTCAATTATACAAGCTCTGCCTATTTATAGGTTGCTTTGTGTAGGTTGCTCCCTTGTTCTTTGTGAAGGAATTTGATGCTCTTGATTGTCAATTTCTTTGGTCTGGTAATTTTTATTCTTCAAAATGGAGCCTTGTGAAGTGGGACTATGTATATAGGTTGAAATAGGAGGGTGACCTTGGGCTCAAGCCTGCAAGTTTGAGTGGTTAGGTCTTGGCTGCCAAGTTATATTAGTGTTGGTGCACTTGTTAGGACTAGGATTGGGCCAAAATTCTCACTCTTAAGTATCTTCTGGGGGTGAGCTCTATTAAGGTCCCTCAATATTTCATTTTGGGGAAGGGGTCTATGATTTTGGATACCCTTAACAGAGGGGCTCAACTCATCAAGAAGGGCCTCTTTTGGATTTGCAAAAAAGACTGATGCCCTCTTCAAGCATGATTCATGGGATGGGCACCCTCCCATCCTAGCTAGGTTCCCTCATTTACAACCCCTTTGTGACATTTTTCTTGCTACTAGTTGGAATAGGGTGGAGGATTTTAAAACGGTTCATTCTCTGGGGCATATGGAGGTGTGGCATTGGAAGGAACTGTAGGAATGGTCGTTAGGTAGTACTAAGGAGGCTTGTTAGGATCTTGGATAGCATGCTTTGTAATTCCCTTTTGGGCTCTAGGGTTATCTTGGCTTGGGGTCTTGATTTGAAGGGAGATTTTTATGTTGCCTCAAGCTATTTAGAGTTGGACATACAAGTTTATGGGAGAGTTGGTGTGCCTTAGTGGAAGCAAGTTTGGAACAAATTTTCCTGACCTAAATGTAATTTCTTCTTATGGTTGGTGGTCCAAAATCATTGCCTTACCTGGGAAAATTTGCAGAAGAGAGGTTTTCAGGGCCCTTTTATATGTGTCCTTTGCAGGAGTTGTGAGGAGGATTCCCCTCACTTGTTCTTCCAATACCCTTTTTCTCGAGGGATTTGGTACCTTTGGTGGGGGCTTAACACATGCTTGCATTCATGTCACTTCTTTGGGATAGTATGGGTTGTCCTCCTACTCAGACCTCTTTCCTTAAGAGTGCTTGGATTATTGGCCCCACTTTTATTATCTAGAATTTGTGGTTGGAAAGTAATCAAAGGATTTTTCAGGGTGTGCAAATAGTGACAGTTCAGTTATGGGAAAAGATTCTTAGTTGGCTTCATTAGACCATTTATGCAAAATGTGACTTGGCCAAGACTGCAATTCGTAGTGATATAAATATCATAAGGAACTTGAAGTTGGGGGTTGGTGGGATGGGTTCCCCTTTTGGTTGCAGGCTTGGCCATACCAAGAAGAAAATTCAGCAAGAGGGCAAGTGGACCCCCTAGCTTAGTGGGTACCTGAAGGTGAATATTGATGGTTCCTCTAGGGGGAACCTTGGGCATGCAGGGATTGGTGGCATTGGCAGAGATAGTGGAGGTGGTATGATGTTTATATTTTTTGTGTATAAAGGGTAGAAAACCAATAATCTTATGGAGGCCCTTTCTTTTCTTCATGTTGTGGAAAGAGGGTGCTCCCTTGGTTGGAGACAAATTATTTGTGAATCTGATTCATAGATTGTTGTAGATATGTTAAATGAGCATTGGATAGAAGGTGCTAGTTGGCACTTGGTTGTGGTGGTTAGGCAGGTTTTGATCCTATATAGTTCTTTAGAGATGATCTCTTTTTGTCATATTCCTAGGGAGTGGAACACAGCGGTAAATTGCTTGGCCAAGTGGACTTCAGAGCATGAGGAGGGATGGGATGTAAGGGAATGGGGCCTTTTTTCCCCGGATTATGGATGGTGATTTTGGATGACATGAATATGTAATGGAATCTTTTTGGGGCTCCCTTGAGGGACCTTGGTTGTTTCTTGGTTTTTATGTACTTCTTGATTTTCTAATAAATTTTTACCTTCTTTTTATTAAAAAAAAAAATCTAGTTATATCACTTCTCCTCAATTCCACATGGCCAATTATACCTCTTGTACATACTGAGATTTTATTATTAATATATCTTGCCCACATTTTAAGTATGTTCAAAATTTTAAACAAAAGGTCCCTAAATTATTGATTAAATTTGTGGTGGTAATGGTGATTTGTTTTCTTATTTCCTAAGGGTTATTTGTTAATGCAATTTGAGATTTCACGACACCAATTCCTTTACAATTGGATCTTAAAGATGTTTCCATTTATGAGCAATTATGACCTTTACAAGTTGGAAAATCAGCTTATCAAATGAAAGCAATAGGATATTTCCATATTAAAAATAATTTTCTATCATCAAAGTGAAGGATTAGAAAGTGTAGTTGGTTTATCAAATATGGCCCTTTGAAACAACTATTAAAGTTGTTAAGATTCTGAGTATGTATGATTGCCACGCTACACCTAAATTTAGATCTAATATTATTGCAAAAGGGACTATTCTAAGAGGATATGAAATATGTCCACCATTTAAAATAGGGGCAATGTTCAGATGGTGATTAATAGTGGTACTAAATGAAACTGTCTAAAAAAAGGCCCACGCTATAATAATGTGCCCTATATTTGATACTCAAGGATAACAAAAAGGAATCCACCAAAGTGTGATAAATTTCATCATTAAAGTATTATTTGAGGAGAAATGAAAATAAATGTTGAATACTTTAAGATGCTCGACCTTCATATTTCACTATTGTGGGACTAGTGTTTACACCCTTTTTTGAATCATTAATTGAAGACAACCGTGAGGAGCCTTTGGGGGTAATATTCTCAGTTAAAGCTCAATTCCCCTTTCCATAATTTAAAGAGAAAGCGAATAAACACCACATAAGCATATGAAGGCCAACGAGAATGTCTTGCTCATGTGGTATTTCATCCTCTTGGTGTAAGATATACCTGATGCTTTGTCTATCACAAAAGCAACAACTGCTTTGTTATTTTACACATTTTTATCTATCAATGGAGTCTGGCTACCAATATGGGTCATTTGATGTAGGAGCATCCAGGTCCACATGTGATCAAAACCACCAAAAAAAATGTTAGTTTTTGAGTTTTGGTAAGATTTCGTGAAATTCCTTCTTGCAGGAAGAATTTGGACTTCATTATGGAATTAATCTCAAAAGTTTAATGAGTTGATGCTTCTTGATTTTGAAAAATTAATGATTTTTTACTTGTGCTAATAATTTGAAAAAGTTTTAAAATTCTTCTATGGAAAAGACATGAATTTATTTCTTTACAAAGTATGAGTTTTAATCAAATTTTTGAATACGAAGAGTCCACAAAGAATTTGAAAGGGATTACATTTATTGAGTTGGGTTGATTCATCTGCTAGCTGTGAAGATGCCTCATCTTCCAACTTGAGTATGGAAACTTTATTTAAAACTTGGTATAAGAAAATACAAGTGGTGGCGGTGGAAGGAGGTAAAGGGGTCTATGTAGGAGTGAGAGAGAATGCAAAAGAATCCCTCACATACCCATGCCATGGAGAGGGAAAATTTGAAGGGAATTTTTTTTGAAGAAATCCTAACAGTTAGAAATGGAGAATAGTGATAAACTAAGGCAACAACATTGAAGAATGCAATGAGAGAGAATCGTGTCAGATGAGGATGGGTTTCAAGTTTGAAAAGACTCAAGAAAATCAACACAGGAAATGTTAGGATGAGTAGCAAATTGAATTTAAGACAAATCAAAGCATAAGGAGGAGCTACACAGTAAAATTAAGGTAACAGTTCTCAAAAAACAAATGGGTGCGTGAAAGAAAAAAGAGGTTAAAGAAACAACATTCAAAAAGGAAGTTGCACCATGTAGATTGGGAAGCTCAATTTGAATGAATTGCCAAGTTTCAATTACTCTTTGTTAGCAGATTTAATGGGGGAAAAGAAATCGACGATGGCAATGGAAAGTTGAATTGCAAATGTGACTTGCACTTGGAAGATTGACTTGTAGAAGTACATAAATGACAAAGGTCGATTAAGGCCTCTAGATGGTGTATAGAACTAGAGAATACTTCGTGTGGAGATTGAGAGGTAGATGGGGGAATGTTTGAAATGGTTGTGTTGTGATCATATGGGAATATATATCATTATTGTTGAGGCGTGTATATGGGAAGGAACCATGCAAAGACATGAATTAAGAGTTTTATATAAAGAGAAGCCCGAGTCATGCAAGGTGAGGAACATGACTTAGTAAGAGAAAATGTCCAGCAAGAATGTGGAATATGGCAGGAAGAAGGTAGAACAATTCATGGAAATAGTGAGAGGTGAATATGAAGAGTCTATAAATTGCCTAGCAATTGTAATTGTTAATTTTCATGAAATTGAAATAAAGATATTTGATTGTTTCCAAATTTGAGATTATTGTTGAGTACAATCATGATCAATTCAAATCGACACAAGCATTTGTCAATTTGGGGGTTTATTGTTTTTCACAGTCTTTTGTAATCTAAATTTGGGTTGAAAGTGTGTTTTGTTTCTCATCTTCATCACCATTGTAGAGAGTTAGCAATTTGACCCTTCTCTTTTAGAGGTTGACTATCTTATTCAATATCATGTAAATTGAATAGCAACTAAGATTCATGTTCATCTATCCATATTGAGAATGTGAGACGATGAAGATGATTAATGGTTTTTGTGGGAATATGTTTCAAAAGTAAAGAAAGAGACACCATATGATGTTGCACAACAATATCCCCTTGAGCACATTAAATTACATAAACAATATTGGAGAATATAATATTAGGGCTATAACATAATTTTGGAATGTGAATTTTCTCTAGTAGTGATATCTTTAGATAGTTTTTAAATCGTAATCAACTCCTGCCATAGTAAAGGAAAAAATAGACATTGATGAGTCATCAAAGTTGGCTTTGAAAATTTTTTGACTTCCACAATGGTTGAGAAAACCATTATAAAGGTCAAAATATTACTATTGAGCATAAGAAGGTAAGATGGGTTACAACAATACATCAAATATCGAAGTGTTATCATTAACTGTTTGAATAAAAAGAGCTCTGACATTTTTGAGAGTTTTAAAACCAAATTGCGACCTCGAGAAGACTTTCAAAACTCCTTTATACCACCAACACTAAGTCATTTGTTGTGCCATAGAAAATTCCCTTTGGGACAAATGGATTGAGTCTAAGTCCCTATTATCCCTTTGACATAATGATGCTTGGCTTGTATGCATAATGATCTGTTGACAACAACTTCCTCTTACAACATTTAATCCTTCTTTTGCAATGCTTATTGGGCCTAAATTTCTTTCTTACGAAACAATGGTACATTTAAAAGAGAGGCTTGAACTAATCAATACTTTGAAGCAAGCAATAAATCTCTTACGAGAAGATTAGGGTCACTTAGTGGGCAGATGATTGGGGTCACTTAGTCAGCGAAATAATATGCCATCTTAGTGGGAAAACAAGTATCACAAGTTACACAAACAAAAAGGGTGAGCTTTCAAATACATAACATGGTGGGAATTTATGCCAAACAACCAATTAGAGCATGAGGTATGGTCATTGAATAAAATGGATGGGGAGGATGGCTCTTACCCAATAATTGGGAATGACTTTATACTAGAGGTGGTCATTGCAAAATGTAAGCACCATGTGCATGTCGTTGTTTTTGCACCTTCAAATTCTGCATTGGATAAAATTTCTATTTGTTTGATGAACATTGGTATACATGATGAAAATGGTCAAGTCTATAATCCAAGTATTGTACGTGTTGGTTTGCAAGCTCATGATTTTGTGAATGTAGTTACTTTAGATACTCTTTTTAAATAAAAAAAAGAGTGGTACATATCTACCAATTGCTAAATCTTGTTTTGGTTGGGGTACTGTGGTAGTAACAAGTGATGACACTATTCAAGCTGCAATTTAGATATAAATGCAATTATATGCTCACACTCAGCTTCAATGGATCAAGTATTTTCAGTCGTGTTACTTGTATACTTAACGAAGCCACTCAAGTAGTGGAGCCAACAACTCAAGTTATTTTACTCCACATATGCAAACAAGCAATTCTTGTTGGTGATCTAATTCAACTGCCAGTTACTGAGCTTTCTTCAATGATAGAGAAGTTCATATATGGTATGATTTCGTTCAAGAGATTTCAATAGGTTGATTATCTAGTCAAAGTGTTGAAAACTCAATAGCATATGCATCCTCAGATAAGGGAGTTCCCTTCAAGAGAAATTCTACTATGAGGCTTTAGATGATGGCTAGGATGTTTCACATCAAACAACTCGTGCATGGCATGAATATCGATACTTTGTGCTATTCAACTTATTTGATATAGAAGGAGAGGAATCTCAACCTTCAGGAAGTCAAAAGTCCTCATAATAAGATGGTTAAATGCCAAGAAGCAGTTATAAGAAAAGATGTTAATAAATACTTTGTCTACATGTAGAGTCTGTAATTCTCCAGCTGTCTTTTTCATGAAATTTGAAGTTTTATTAAATGATTATGGTGTGTGTTCCAAGAGAGAACTCAAGATTCTTGAGATTCCAATAAAAAAAAGAGGTTTGGAATGAGAATGTAACTGATTTTCAAGAAGTAATTACCAAAAGCCAAAAGGCTCATTTGAGGAAATTATAAATATGTAATAAAAAAGTATTAGAGGGGATCTTTTTGTTGTTCAACTGAGAGCTCCTATGAGGGTTGTGGGAAACAATAGTGATTATATGTTTGGTCCAATTTTGAGTTTGTCTAGGAGATTAGGAAGAGGAATGGTAAGATTCTACAGTTTAATTTTGATTATTTGATGTAAATGTTCATTGTTTGTGCAATAAATTTTGAATAAAATACTAATGCTTATGAATAAGTCCATGAGCTTAGTTAAGTGTTTGAATGCTCCTTCCTTGTGAGGATATGTTGTTTTGTGGTGTTTTATTCATTTATTTGCAACAAATGTTGAATTTCAATGAGTCAAGTTAGCAAGCTTTTGATAATTTGGTCTGTGAGCCATGATATTGATAGGTTGCCAGTTCACTTTTCAACATTGTTAGTAGTTCAGAGATTTTTCTATCACAACTATTTTCATGGCTATGGATAGATGTTAGTTTTATCTTTCTTACTTTCTAGATAAAAGCATACCCTCATTTTATGTAAATTCAAAAAATCAAAATTTATATTAGAAGAGGAAGTTGTACTTAAATTAAAATTCAGAGGAAGATCACCAATTCAATGATGATATCTCTAACTATTGTTGATAGTTTTTGTCCTCTTCTTGGGAAAATTAGAGTCAATTTGTGTTAATTTCTAAAGGACAAATCTGTCAACCAACAATATCCAAAATCCCTTACCTTTCCATGAGAAAAAAACTCCTTAAATATAAGAGAATGGGTGGTAAAATACTTGAAGAGGTATTAATCACACCTATTTACAACTATATTTTATAAATAATTAATAATCTAGTAGTTTATTAGACTATTAATTATTAAATGGTATATGCTTATTATAAATCATATAATAATGTCCAAGGTGTTGAGATTAATTGGTTCAAATGTCTAGTCTTCCATAGTTGGCTTTTAGTATAGACATGGTTTTAAATAAAGTGGATCTTTAAGTAGTGATTTGTGATCTTCCATAGGTGATTTATAGTGTGTTTTCTCATCAAGAGCTTGTATTAGTCTCATATTGATGCTTGTGCAAAAATAATATTTGTAAATAATATGTAATATAAAAAAATAATATAAATTCATGCAAGTTTCTGTGACAGTGGATGTAAAACCTTTTTTTAAAATTAATATCATGGGTGCTGCCCCTAGCAGTTATTTACCGATAAAAATAAATAAAAATAATATAAATTATAAGGTTTTATAATCTTATATTAGAAAAATATATATTTTATAAGGGTATGACTCTAATAACATTATGTTCTAACATAATAGGGGGCATAATCTATTAATTTCCATAAAGGAGAAGATTGAAGTACCCCAATAATGTAATATTCTTTAATAGAGATAAATAGGGACACAAATATATGTCAAAATGAAAATCATGCATTCTGGACTAAATGAAAGTCATCTTATCATAATTTATAATCCTAGTGTTTTAAAATATGATGCTTTCCATGAGGTTTTATAAAGTTTTTATTGGATCCTATGACTCCTCAAACTAGCTTCCCTAGGTTCACTATATAGTCCACACATATCTTATATGATACAATACTTTTACAAGAGGAATATTTACATAGAAAAATTTACAACATCCCCAAAATGACTTTATATATATATATATATAAATAATATAAATTATAAGGTTTTATAATCTTATATTAGAAAAATATATATTTTATAAGGGTATGACTCTAATAACATTATGTTCTAACATAATAGGGGGCATAATCTATTAATTTCCATAAAGGAGAAGATTGAAGTACCCCAATAATGTAATATTCTTTAATAGAGATAAATAGGGACACAAATATATGTCAAAATGAAAATCATGCATTCTGGACTAAATGAAAGTCATCTTATCATAATTTATAATCCTAGTGTTTTAAAATATGATGCTTTCCATGAGGTTTTATAAAGTTTTTATTGGATCCTATGACTCCTCAAACTAGCTTCCCTAGGTTCACTATATAGTCCACACATATCTTATATGATACAATACTTTTACAAGAGGAATATTTACATAGAAAAATTTACAACATCCCCAAAATGACTTTATATATATATATATATAA
>VDFB02007034.1:0-59559 GCA_007258455.2 Sequoia sempervirens | reverse complement strand
AGTGCCCCCAAAAGCCACATTTTATTTATATTTTATTATTGTAAATCTGGACCATTTATCATTAGGTTTTAGATCCGACGGTCAATATTTTGTTGGCTTGACTTACCCTAGAAGGCAACCCTATTTTATGAGGGCATTGTATTACATATATGTATTATGATGTATTTTGAGAGTTTGATAGTGATCGTGTTGCCTTCGAATCTTTGGTTGGTGATACTCCTGTCACAAGCTTGCTTTGCAAGTATATTGTAATTTTTGTGATTTCTAAATAATATATTGGGCAGATTTTGGAGTGTGGCGTTTTTCTCCCGAAAGGGTTTTCCCCACGTAAATTACTATGTTGTGGTATGCATGATATTTATGTTTATTTTTGTTTAAGTTTTTGTAATTGTTAAAGATTTGTAAAATTTTTGCATTACCCTCCTCTCAAGATTAGTGTAGGAAGTTGTTCCGCTACTTTAGCTTCCTTACAAGTGGTATTAGAACCTGATCACCTTTGGTTTCAGTTGTGAGTTGCTGGGTTTTTTGAACTAATCTGGATTTCAATGGGAGCTTGTGCAAAAGACACTTTGTGATCTTGTTGCATGAATTTCTAGATAGCAAGTTCATCAAGGAGAATAGAGGTGGATAATTTTTCTGGAAATAATTTTGAAATGTGGAAGGTGAAGATGGAGGATCTATTGATAGATCGATATTTGTGGGATGCTATTGATGAGAATGTTTCAAGGCCTACAAATCCTAGTTAGGCTACTCAATATGATGTTATGGATTGTAAAGCCAAGGGTATAATCAGATTGTGCTTGGTAGACTCTGTTTTAATCAATGTCCATGAAGAGACCTCAAGATTCATCATATTAACTGCCCAAATAATTTTTCATCATATTAATATCAACACATCTCAAGATTCATTTTATTTTATCACAAAAATTAGAATGCATTGTTATCCAATTATCAAAATACTTACATCTATGCTTAGGGTAACCATTATTACACAATATCATTTTTACAAACTATCATATTCATTTTCCAATTTTCATACAAATACATTATGCAATAATAAATTTACAATCAAGAAGAATCATTATTTCTATGTGCAATGAGTCTTTAAGTACTAATAAGCATTTGGCTTACTGAGTTGCTAAGTGGAGGGAGAATGTTATCTCAATGATTTACCTCCAACTATAGACCGATGGTCTCTTGCACATCTTCCTATTGGAAGTGGCCCTACCCTTCACAAGACTAGTAGATAAAGGGATCTACATTCATACCATGTCATCCAAGAATCGAGTGCGAGTTAATGACTCTATTGCTTGAAAACTGTAACACAACCCTAGATACATTATATCTAAGTACATAACATCTGGTTAACATGCAACCTATTGAATATCATGGATCGATAATGCATGCAACTTATACATCACATTGGTTAGATAATTTTAAATCATAGTCACATCTTAAAAAGGAATCGTTGGTCATGTGTCTACCACTCCTATCACAACTTGACTTGACATAATCAAGATATGACTTCTCAAAATTGCATAAAAACTCTGCAAATTGAGTGATGATAAAATTGACATCAAAATAAATCACTGACATATAGGATTAAACCTTTTTAAAGAATAAACATAATTCCAACTCAAATAATTGAAGTATTTTCTGCAAACTTAATTGAAAGACAAAAAAACAATTTTGACTACCATGTCTTACCTCATTAAGTTCTTTCTAACTAATATATATTGATTATAAATATACCTACGTACATGTGTGTATCTAAAGCTAATTTAGTACAAAAATATGTGTATTTATATTTATAATAGAAATCATTCAAATTAAATTCATAACTGTTAAAATTTACTCTTGACAATTCTTTATATTCTTTATATAGACATGGCAATATAAAACCAACAATAAAAATATTTTTGATTGATTGATAGAGTTGTAAATATCAATGGGTTATTTTGTTTGCACTATCTTGTTTTTAAGATTAGACATACTAGCCTATTAAGTATTGTTACATTAGTCTTACCTTTATTTTTCTACTCAATTTTATGTTCTAAAAATAATTGTGCAAATATTTTTTTCTACAATACTAAGTGATGAATAATGCCTCCATTTATCTTTAAAAGGTACATACTACTGATGATTATTACAAATTAGATCTCTAAAATCTTTGTTTATGTTTACAAGTGATAATATCAAGGCAATCTTAGCTATCAATAATTTACATCTTACATAGTGTATATATTTACTCTTAATACAACATGATATATTTTCTCAATGGTTTACATCTTAAACAACATTATGTGGCTACTCAATATATATAAATATGGTGGATATGAATATTTACTTGACTACTATATGTAAAGTTAACATAGTTAGTCAGGGAATAATTTGTGTCAAATACTAAAATATACATTTTTTATGTAGGTAAAACTCACTATTGGGTTTCATAGTATTGAACCTATATCATATATAGAGAAAATCATAATTTATGAGGTTTGATTGGCATCACCTTAATACATATTTTATACATAATAATAGTTAATATTTATGTGATATGATTACATCGACCCTACTATATATTTTACTCACAATAATATCAATTCTTGAATGGATGGATTTAATTCAACCCAACACTCTTTTTATAGATAATATTATCATGGTATTTACATGAAAGATTTACATTTACCCTTTTTTCCTCTTCCAATGTACAATAGTATGACACTTTATAACACCAAAAGTTTATACATTTTAACTTAGTATTTCTAATGCAACCATAAAGTTGCTACTAATAAAACATCAATATGCTACTATAAAATGCAACTACAAATTGAAGTTTGTAAAACATTTCTACAACCAAAAAATGCATAATATGAATATTTAAATATAAATACATACATGTATATACACCTAATATACATATATATAAAAAAAAACAAAATCTCCTTTTAAAAATATATAGTCAAACACTTATTAGAAAAAACTAGAGAGATAGTGCTTGGTTCAAACTCAGTACACTCTTGTAGATAATAAGTAAATAAAATGTCTCTCTTGATGCAAATATCCTTGAAGGTGGTAGGGTTTTTTTCTCTATTATATTATAAACAAGTTTTTAAACATGCAAAATGTATTGTATAATTATTTCCATGGATTTCCCCAAAAGAAAACAAAGAGAGATGATAACCATATTGATATGGAAGTTCTCTTGTATTCCTCTTCTTCACTCATTCACTCTACAATTTATCCTCCTCGTTGCAAAAATCAAAACAAAAGTAATAATTGTGTCTTTTCTTCCTTTGCATTGCCTCTTGATATTACTTTTGTGTGCCTTAAATTTCCTCCCTACTAGTAACAAAGGAAAATAAACTAGACAAAATATATCTAAATGAGTGAAATAAGACAAATAAGAAAGCATGAGGAAATATCTCACTTTTTCTTGTAGACTTTGTCCTACTTATTTTTTGAAAAGAAAATAGTATGTGATCTATGGAAATGGTTAGGTGAGATTTTCCAAGCAAATTTTTAATCAATAATTATATTTGAAAAGAAATTTATTTTCTCTTAAAATGGAGGATGATTTGATAGTAGATCATTTAAATACATTTTATTTTATTTTGTGTTAGTTAATTTTTTTGATGTGAAGATTGATAAAGAAGATAAGTATATTATGCTTCAATGTTCTTTTCCTAAGTCATGGGAGGGCATGATTCTTCCCTTTAGTACTAACCTTTCAAATACTCCAAAGATGGACAATATTGTTACAATTTTTTTTAGAGGAAATGAGGAAGAAAACCACTACAAAGGGTTCAAAGGATGCTCTCCATGTTAGGGGAATGTCCAAGGGAAGAGGATCTAAGGGAGATCATAAAGGGCCTAAGGATAAGTCCAAGGTTAGATCTAAGACTCTAGGTAAAATAATAGATTAAAGTGCTAGAATTGTGGTAAAAGAAGACATTTGAAGAAGGAATGTAGAAATAAAGAATAATGAGATTTCACCGTAGAAGAGTCCTCTAATTTAGGTGATGAAGGTTTACTTTCTTCATGTAATATTATATATAATGGACATTGATTGATTGATTTAGGATGATCCTATCATATGACTCCTCATAAGGAGTGGTTTTACACATGAAAAATATGATGGAGAATTATACTTGGGATAAAAACTCATATACCATTATTGGACAGGGAAATTTACAATTGTGTTTTAGTGATGGGAGGTTAAAAAACCTTCTTGGTGTTTTACATATTCTTGAATTAGGTAGAAATTTAATTTCAATTTCTAAGTTGAATGATACTATAATGCATGTAATATTTGGTAAGAATGGTTGCAAATTGGTGAGAGGGAGCTTGGTGATAGCAAGAGGGACAAGGATTGAAACATTATTTAGTCTAGATGCCACCAGTATTTTTAACTCTACCAATGTAACTAAGAAAATTGAAAATGCAAGTATGTTGTGGCATCATAGATTGGAACACATAAGTGAGATTGGTTTAAAAACCATCTTAAATAAGAATTTTATAGATGGTTTTTATCATTTTGATAATAAATTTGATTTATGTGACCATTGTTTGTTTGATAAAAAGAAACATATTTTCCTTTAGGCAATAATGAAGCTAAGATTAAATTAGAGATTAATCATCCATACGTAGATTTGGTCATGTGGATATTGAATATATTGGAAAATATAGATATTTGGTGTCCTTAATTGATGATGTTTCAAGATTTACTTGGATTTATTTTATGAGACACACATATGAAGTTTTCACTAAGTTTAAAAAATTTAGAATTATAGTTGAAAATTAATCATATTGTAAGATAAAGCTTTTGAGATCAAACAATGGAGGGGAATACTATTCTAAGGAATTTGATAAGTTTTATAAGCATGCAAGTATTGCTAGGTACAAGACTACTTCGTACACTCCTCACCGAAATAAGGTGGAAAAAAAGAATGAATTAGATGATTATGGAAAGAGTAAGAAATCTGTTAAGTGTTTCATAGCTAGATAAATTATTTTAGTTAGAAGCTATGGGTATTTCTTGTTACTTGTTAAGTATATCTCTTTGTAAGGCTCTTTATTTGACACCTTATAAAGTGTGGATAGGTGAGAAACCTTATGTTTCACATTTAGTAGGTTTTGGTTGTGAGGCCTATGTTCATGTGTTTAAAGAAAAGTGATCTTAGTTAGATCTAAAAGTTGAAAGGTGTATTTTTTATTGGATATGGTGATTATGTTAAAATTTATAATCTTTAAAATCCACTAGTCAAGGAAATTATATATTCTAGAGATGTGATTTAAAAGGAACTTAGATCTATTATTTACCTTGAACAACCGAAAGATAAATGAAGGAAATGAGAGTGCACACTTTTAGACTAAGAAGGAAGATGCACTTTAGAATTAAAAAGAGATGAATTTGGGGATGAGGAGGTAAAAGAAGAGGGTTTAGATGATGATTCTAAGATAACCGAAGAGGTTAGGGAAAATAACTAAGAATAAGTTGAGAAAACTCAAGAACAAGAAGACCCTTGTAATCCTATTCTTAGAAGATCCACAAGACAATGAAATACAGTTGATAGGTATAACCCATCAAATTTTCATTATATATTTTCTTTATTGAGTATTGATGATGAACTGACATCTTATAGTGAAGCTATTATTGTAGAAAATAATGAGTCTTGGATACAAGTCGTGTAAACCTATATCATTCATCATTAAGTTATATATATGATGGTAGCGATTATGTTGGCTTTGCTTGCCTTAAAAGACAACCCTCATTTTATGAGGATATTTTATTATGGTCGGGTATTGGATTTTATTATGTGCAAGAATCTCATAGACGTTGATTTTCCTTTGAATCTCAGGTTGGTGATACTTTTGAGAAAGTTTGTTGCAAGTATATTGTAATCTTCTTGATTTTTAAATAATATATTGGGTGAATTTTAGAGTGTGGAGTTTTACTCTTGAAAAGGTTTTCCCAATGCATTTGAATCACTGTGTTGTGGCGTGAATGATGTTTATGTTTAATTAGTGTTGGAAGTTGTTCCAATAACTTAACTTCCTTACAATGATGGATTTAGACTCTTATAATATATGGGATCTTGCTCATTTTCCCAATCATTGGTTGTAAATGGATCTTTAAGATTTATTTTTTTAGTAGATGGCTTATTAGAATGGTGCAAGGCTAGACTGGTAGCCAAGGGCTATTCCTAGAGAGAGAGTTGATTTTAGTGAACTATTCTTTCTTGTTAAATTATTCTCAATTAGATTTATTTTATCTATAGTCGTTGATGATTTTGAAATTAAGCAAGTCGATGTTAAAAAAATATATTTTGCATGGAGATTTGGAAGAGGAAATTTATATGTAACTGTAAACACCAAAAATTGGCTAACACTTTTCGTCGCATCATATTGATCATTCTTCTAAACTTAATTAATTTAACATCAATCTCCCCTCAACTTGAATAATTAAATAATTTTAATTATTTAATTATTCAAATTTTGAAATTTCCCTCCATTTCCACTATTAATTAAATAATTTTGAATTATTTGATTGATTCACTATATCATCACTTTTCTTGTATATTAAATAAAATATTTTTATTATTTAATTAATTTACTAATTATTTCTCTTTTCTAGATTAATTAAATAATTCATTATTATTTAATTTATTTATTTTCCCTTTTCCTACTTCCCAGTTTAAATAATTATTTTTAATTATTTGATTTACCTAAATATTCTTCCATAATTATTCTCCCAAAGATAAATAAAATAAATTTCAATTTATTTATCCATGTGTGCATGAATTAAATAATTATTTATTTAATTCTTCCATTAATTTCTCATGCATATTCCACCTCACTAGTTGACTAGGACTCACTTTAAGTCTACTTCTCAATTAAATCAGTCTTTTGATCAATCTATCTTGTTTGAGTCACATTTACTTCCAAATCTCCAATCAATCAACTCCACTCCCTCTTACACTCAATATTGATATGTTTTGCATCATTATTTTGTAAGAAGGCTACAATGTACACTCCTAGAAGGAAATAAATCTTTCACAACTTGAAACACCTACAATATAACACAACTTACAACCTGCAACTGATATACTTTCTATTTAAAGATGCTACTAATGAGACACAAAACTAGGAATGATAAAATTCACAAGTAGTTGCATCAAATAATCCAAATGCATACAATGAAACAAGAAAATGAGAAGGTCAAACTACTTATCTCCATGAATCATCAAGGTATGAACTGCTATACAAGTCTGTAAAAGAGTTACAATGTTGTCTTTTGCTTGAAAGAGCTCCAAAATAAGCTACAATGCATGCTGGAAGAAAAAAGAACTAACTCCAAAAACTCATGTTTGACGTTACTTATGCTTTTTTGAAGCCTACCCCACACATATACTTCTAGAAGCTTCTTGGTCGTGTATAACCAAAAAAGCCTAAAAATAGCCCCCAAAATCTCTCCAAAATGTCTCCAAAGTGAAGAAAAAGTCAAGCGATGACCTTACCCACAATAAAAGCATGAGAATGCCCCCAAATATTCTCATTCCCTCTAAAAACCCAGTCAAAAACAACCCACATACTTTCCACATGTTTGGCACAAGTCATCATTATTCAACCATGTCTCCAAACTGTTTTGATTCATACCTTTGGTGTGTTTGCAAAGGGATGAAGACTCAACTATAATCCCTTTAGTACATTTTATGGCATAATACACCTCATTTTTACATTTAAAATAACACTTTGACCAAGTGATTTATAATCATATCACTTAATCAAAATGTTTTACATTTCAAAATAAATGCAAAGTGATACACATGTGGCTCGGTCCATGTAGGAAATCAAATGTAACAAAAATTCTAAGTCCTAAAGGACTCCCATACATTAACATATACAAAGGGACAACCCTAGTGTTATGCATTTACAAAGGGCTGAGATATTATTTTTTGCAAATATTTTTTAAAAACAAAGGTAAAATACTTTATGTCTATCAACATTCTTTAGGGTTATGAAACCCTAGCAAACAAAACCCGTGGCAAAGCAAAAGAATGCATTTCATTTTAACTCATTGAGTTTTCTGGAAACTCACTTAGCCGCCAACATAGGGTTTCATGGAGCTCTCTTGCATTTTTCATGGCAAATTTTGGTCACACAATGGGCATTCATCAACATATTTCGTGCAAAAACAAAGGGACAAGCTCGGTGATCTTACTGTGAGCACATTTTCCATTTCTCTTTTCATTTCTGTAGAAAAATAAAGAAGAATGGTCATGACCTCAGTTAAGTTCTTCATTTTCAGAAAATAAAATGCTCATTTTCAAGCCCAATAAGTGTAAAAAAGATTAATATATTTATCCCTCCACATTCCTCCTTTGTAATGAGCATTTTTAGCATTATTTCTCTGCTCATGTAAAGAAAAATACATAGTATTCCTTTGTCTTCACAATAAATGATGAAGAATTTATATTCCTGCGTGCTTTTCTGGTTTTCTCATGAATAATGATATGGTCTTTATTTCTTCTTGAGAGAAGATGCTTAGAAAGACTCTTACTCTACACAAAACCCACGAGGGTTTCATCTTGCTACAGGTATGAGGGTTTTGTGAAATCTTGCTACATGTTGTGACTTTACTTTGTGCATTCTATACAAGAAAAAATGAAGAAACTCCTTTGTCATGGTCGTAGCTTTATCATCCCCTATTCTGGGCTTTTAAGAAATCTCTGCCAATATGAGGGTTTCTCCTCTGTATTCATCTCATGTGATTGCTTGCTAGCCTTTGCACTGTCATGACTATGCTCTCGGATTATACTGTTAACTTCCATCACACTATGATTTTTCAACATCAATTATGAGATACCTCTGGAGCAAAACTCTTAACATTGATTGTCCTTGATTTTAGATATTATCATGGTAATAATGTTTATCTTATAAGATCTCACTTTCCATTCCTATTGTATCCACTTCTATGACTTTGAACAACCTTTATAAACAATATGGAAGCATGAAACCCTCTCTTTACCTTCATTTGGACAAACAAGGCCTTTGGAAACTAAACTGCCACCAGTATCCTCGTTATAGGGCATCTTATAGAACACTATTTGCTATTATTAATTGTGTCCTCTTACATGATTTATAGCCACTATATGACCACTGTGTTTGTCACATCTCATTGTTACTCATGATTTTTGACTGTGCTTGCATCTACTTGCATTCTTGTGAACTTACTAACCATGTATACTGATCTCCAACTCTCGTAACCCTTCATAACATTTGTAAGTACTTTGTCATTGTCATACTAGTTGCCACTGTTTGTTCATTTGACTTTCTAAAAACGTAGAACAAAAATTAATTTTGTGCAAAAAAAAAAGGTGACTATTCCAAGTTATACAGTAACTTGTCTCTATCCTAACATGACATGATGCATTACCCTTCAAAATGCCTTGTATTTTTATTCATTGTAATAGTAACAGTGTACATTGATATTGGAAATGAAACCATCTGAATGATTTTGCATTCATTAAGTTACAAATCTAATCATGCTTTATATGGTCATGTTGAACTTACAGTATATGCATCCATTGTTAAATGCAAGGTATTCAAGGCATTCTATTGCATCAATGTCCGTGTCTTTCACATTGCATTTATTTCTCTTCTCCTCTTATAGTTTGGTGACTATTAAGACTACGAATCTTCATGATCTTGTACATCATGTCCATATATATATATATACATGGAAATTATAAAATCCACCATTTAAATTTAAAGCTATCTATACTTGCAAAATTTTAAATATTCAACCAAACACTTCTGGGTTCAATACCATATTAGCCAAATGAACATTATGAAAAATAAAAAAGCATGTTATTAACTAACCATACCTCATCATCCAAAATCAATAAATCTCTAAACATGTAGATTCACTATGTATGTCACACAAATCAAAATAGTAGTATCCATGTACCGAAGTCACCTCATAAAACATGTCCAAAACACCACACTACAAAATCATGAAAACAAATCAAAATCTCAAAAGTATCACTAGTGAACCCCTACAGCGTAATAGAGTTTTCACAAAATTATCTGAGTCTTACACTAGTGTTCTTCTAAAGTTATTAAAATATGGCCTAGTCACTCTCCCGGAAATCAAACTACTACCTAATGCAAACCATATCCCAACTAGTACGATGCATAAAAGTTTTACCAATATCACCGAGTCCCAAGCCATGACATCAAATGTTGTGTCATCTTTGATATGTAGTCCAAGACCACATAGATAGTAGTGCCATTTGACTCGATGATAGAAAGCACAACTCAAACAAATTTGTAGCCAAGGCTAATAGTCAACTACAAATTTATACATATCCTTTTCCTTCTCATTTTTCTTCCACTTCTTCTAAACCTAACCGTTGTGGATATGTGAACACATTCTCATTCACTCCTATTCCTCTTGTGAATTGTTGACCAATATTATGGTTGAGCTTGCTAGTTAGGTCGATGTTATCATGAAGGAGACCCTTTTTACTAACAACTTGCACAAGGATAAACATGAGGAATCAAAGACCACAAACCGAACTCATGATGTCTTCTATGTACCTCTTATTGGTTCCATTTCTTTGTTGATCCTAGTTGGGCCTAAGTTAGTTGATGTTCCTTTTGTCGTGATTCTTGAATATGACCTGTTCAAAGTAAGACTAGGCATTCCATGGCTAGTCTCAATGAATGCGGTCACATCAGTAGTCCACACATGTTTGAAATTCCCTCACAATGGTACAACCCATACTATGCATGACACATGGTACAAACCCCTTGTATCACGTGGGGGATTTTTGCTAGACCATTTCTAGCTCGCTCCTATTGGACCTTTACCACCCCATGGAGACTTGTTCTATAGGTCCTACTTTAGGTACAAGATGGGAGTAACGTCCCCTAATTCTACCTTCCCCATTCATTTCATGCAATCTTTATGAAGGCATCTATGTGTGCATAACAACACACCTTGTCCTCTACACCTTCCTCTTTTGAGGCTATGGACAAAAACGCTCCCACACATAGACCTTCTTTGGCTATGGTTTCACAACCTCCAATGGTGTCCTCAGTTCCTTCTAATGTGCTTAGCACGGGAAAAGGAAAGGCACCCATGTTGATGAAATCTAAATCTCAGGTTTTCTATCTCCTAGTCTTGCCCATAATTCCCTACCCCACCTTGTATGGTAAGGGAAAGCATGCTATTGAAGTTGGCCCTTCTTTTGTTGCTCTTACAGCTCGGCCCTCGAGACTTCCCCCTGTTCCTCCTCCTACTTCCAAAGTAGATAAAGGAAAGGAGCCCATGGTTGAGATTCCAGTCTTTGTTTTTGTCGCACCTCCTGGCCCTCCACAGGAGCCTAATCTTCCATCAATAATAGTCATGAAGATTACTCCTTCAGTGAAATAGGAAACATCAGAGTCTTCTTAGGCTTTTATTCCTAGTAGTCGTAACAGGCATAACTGACTTGCACACAAGCATAAGCATCATTGATGGGAATTAACCCAAGAGCATGATTCCTTGCAAAAAACTAAGGTGCACCTGATGGGTCTAGATAATGGCTAGTTTTTCCTTCATCAGTTTATGCTTTTATTAGTTCATTTGCTAAGTTTCACAAACATTTCCAAGACTTCATACATCTTTCATATGCCTTTTATGCACTTTGACAGGCCTACTTATGTGGAAATATAAATATGATATATTGATATATGCTTGTGTGGATGTATGAATGTTCATAAGATTTAATATATTTTTATGATTTAATTGTGATTGTATGTCTTGGTAGCAAAACTAGCATCTTGCAGCCAAGAAGACTGTATCCTGCAACAAAGGATAGTAGATGGTTGCAGGGGAGAAGCCAAAATAATTGAAGAATGACAATTCTAGAAGGAAGCAAATGTGGCTATTGAATGGTTAGCCATGAGTCACAATGAATTCACTTTTATCCACCGATAAGGCAATTGGAAGAAGTTTGTTCCAAATAGGAGTAACCCATGCCATGATAGTTTCCAGAAGACATGTTATTGTCACGATAGTTAACCGTTAGGGGTAGAGTACTAGTTTGGTTTTTCTTCTTCTATTTCATATTTATGGTTTTTTGTTTCAAAGACTTGTCCTCTCCCTATCCTCAAGGGAGAGTGGACATATGCATTAATGTTCTATTTTTAGTCCTAAAATGAATAAGACTCCTCTTGAGCCTACATATTGGGATATGTGGTTGAGCAGAAAATCTAATAGTAGTAGTAGCAATGTGATTATTTTTACCAGTTAATAGTTAATTATTGTTAATTTTTTGTTATCAAGTTGCAATAGATATATATTGCTAAATGAGAAATCTTTAGAGATTCTTGTTAGACTATAAGAAGTCCATTTTTCATGCAATAAAGGAGTTTAGTTTGTTTTCATGATTTATTGATCAAGTAGTATATATTTTATATCTTCTGTGGTTGCAACAACTCGAGAAAGGGCCACTCGAGGTACTACCAACCCACCTTATTTTTTGTTACTAGATTAGATGCTACATTACTAAATTCATTTAAAATAAGTTTCCAATTATATGCATGTGAATTTGATGAATAATATTTTGTAGAATAAATTACATTATATAAAATTACATTGAGTTATTCTCCAAAGAAGTTAGAAGTCAAGTGTTAGAAGTATTAATTAGTTGCAAGTTTAGATTAAATAGTTAGCAGTTATAGTATTGGTCAGTAAGTACCCACAACATAAGCAATAATTTATGTTAATTCCCTTATTTTTCAATTTCATGCTTTATTCCCTTTTCCAGCTTTTACCATTTTTAGTGCATGTGTGACCACCTATGTTCCATTGATATAGTGCATAGTAAGATCCTTGAATGCACATATAGTGAAAACACTATCAAAAGCTTACGAGCCCTAGTTGATAATTAAATGCAATCTTTTGTGGAAGTTTGGTGAATTGTTCAGTTAGGAACCCATCCTTTGAATTGTGTGTCTACTTGTAACACCAAGTTAATTGGACATTAGAAAGGCCTTACAACACCTTTTTTCTTTGTTCATGTTTTTGTTTCTATTTTCATTCTTGCTTCATTCCCATCGCCTCAGTTTTACTCTCGGTTTCCTCAATGGAGCCCGATGAACCTCACCCTAAGTAGGTACAAGTGTTCATTGATCCTTCTTTAGAGCCTCCCTTGATCACTTCTCTACCTAATCTTCCTCTTTTTCCCTTGCCCATGGATATGCCTCACACAAAGGTCATATCCATTGTGGCTCCTTTCGCTTCTTCTGCTTTTGATGAGAGGATTCCACATCCTCCTCTTAAGTGCAAATTAGAGTATGCCCTCACTCTAAAGGATAGTCATAAGAAATCCTCTTCCTCTTCTTCATCTCATTCTAGTTTGGTCTATTCCATTATTATGATAGAAGAGTCTCCTCTGAATTTTGCTACTATCTCTTCTCCAAAGGTAGACAATGACTCCCCAATTCACCCACCTCCTTCTACACCATACTTGCACTCCCCCGAGAGGTGTATGTTTCACTTGATTGAGGAGATCCTGACTCTCTCGTTTATCTTTGCTAAGTCAATGACACTAGCCTCATAGGAGATTATAGATGAGGACATTTAGGCAGCCTCCTCCTTAACTCTTGTTGTAGGCGAGTTGTTCGACAATGCTATCACTATCCCCCCTTTGCAAGCTCATCTTCCCTCCCCTAGTACAATGATTTAGATTAGGAGTAGGATGACTTGTTAAAGGTGTTGTATTAGAGCAATACCTCCTCTTATCTTTAGATTAGCTTTGTGTGCTTGTTTGTGTTCCCTCGTACTTGTCTATTTATGTTTGTGCTCTCCCTTGGAGGACCCTTGATACCCTTGTAGGTACATGGATGCAAGAGAGAAAATTTGTCATAAACTTCTTCTATATGTTTCATCATTCTTCTATTTGTCATAAAATTTATTTTTCACATTGAAAGTGATGCAAAGCATGGGGGCATTTAGGACTCTTCCATGTTGACCCAACTTTTATTTGTTTTCATGTGCTTTTCTTCTTGTTCCAATATATTTGGGGGGTGATGATAGTTCATATAATTTACACCATATATACATTTATGATCAATTTTGACCCCAGATAACTGGATCCCCCTATGTTGTCGATCTCTTTATCACTATTTTTTTTTTTATGTTGTAGATTCTATATATTATCCCTCACACGATATCATGGATATATCTCGCTATGTATGTCATGACACAACATCCCTTTGTCTTTATTCTCCTTAGAATGACTTGTGCTCCTCTACGTAACACACATCATTCTAAGGGGGGCTATCATATCTAATTATTTTTCAAAAATATGTCTTAAAAATATTGATGTCTTATGATATTGTCGTCTAGCTTGCGGGAAACCTGACTAGACTTGTATTTTATGTGATTGTCTTATAATGTAGTTTGTAGTAGCCATAGGCCTATTCACTTGTTGTATGGTCTCTAGCATAACACAACTCGCTAGACATACTTATCAACAACATCTTTGTATCTGATCAAATTCTATCACGTTTATTTTTTTGCTTTTTCACCTAATATGTTTGTTTACAGCTAACATGTTTGTGGTGAATTTGCAGTCATCTTTACAAGATAGAAAATTTGTGTCCTCTTCGTGTCCTAGCTCAACTTCTCAATCACATATATTAGATCAAATACCTGCATCCTCTTCATCCTAGGTATATTCTCCTCAACCTCTTTCTCTCTACTTTAGCTCACTTCTACTAGAATACATATGCTCGCTATAGTGGGGGAAAAATGTAATGTCAAAAATTACATCCTATAAAATTTCACATTCCATAAACCTCCCCTTTAGATCAATTAATTTTGATAATGCAATATTCTCTTAATTTTATCCTTAACCCTTTTCATTCCTAGCCATTAAGATGAATTTTTATTGCAGATGAATGTGTGTGCATAGACGTTTATGCTTTGTGTGAATGTTTGAAAAGATTCACACTTGCAGTAGCCATTTAAACATTACACTTCCCACACATCCGTGAATGTACAATGCCTCCACAACTTGGAAGCGCATCGTGAACGACCCTTTGCATGCATATTCCTCTCTAATCCCTCATTCATTCAATCTATTCCATTCATTCTTGGTTCTCTTAGCATTCTTTCACTCTTTTTCATTCTCTCTTGCACTTTATACTCTATTTTCTAACACCTTCATTTCACTTTGACTCTCTACATCAAAGCTCAGACACTATTGGCATATCATTTTTGAGCTTAGAGATTGCAACATCTTCCTTTTGGAATTCTCGTTCGCCAAATGAGGTTAATGGTAATCTCCTTATTGCATTATTGTTTGATTTGGATAACATATTATTCTAGCATTCATATTCTATCTTCTTGTCTCGTCTATTTTATTTCTATCTCTATCTATCTAGTTGTCCATGGAGGTGAGAACACCTACACAAGGGTTTGACTGAGGAAAACCCCTAAACAGTCCTAATCATTTTCTCGTTTCTATGTGTGCAGGTATTGAAGTTGTAGCTTTACCAGAGGCTTCATTCTTGGACCTCTTGTGAGTGTCTCTTTTCTTCTCTTTTGTTTTATCATTTCCATTTTATTCAATTTAGTTTATGTTTGTTCATATTATCTCTGTTAATTTAGTGCATTTTCGAGTATTCAATCATTGAAGCTATTAGTAAATTCTTAGTAGTTTTTTTGTGATAAACTCAATTTTCATCCGTATAAGACTACAATGTGCCATGGAGATGTTTGCACGCCGCAATGTCGTCTTTGGCCGAGAGCTCGCTGGTTTGTCCAAAAGACCTCTACAACCCACTCTTTCAGTTTCTGAAACTCTCCCATTTTTATTTTGTATAAACCATAAATAAAAATCCTCTTTATATCATCCTGTCACTTGAGCTTTGATTCCTAAGGTAGTTGAGGACCATTTACCCCTTTAGACCTCATCGTATCGAGGGTGTCAAATCTCCTTCTCTACATGAAGGTCATTGGAAACTTGTGGCTTAAAATCCCTACGAAGATAAATTTTTTATTTAAAAAACCTACACCTTCCTATGTTGATCGTTGATGCATGCTTGTACAATGATGATGCTTATTGACAAAAAAATATGTAAGACTTGTGCTTGGTGATGCCAATTGATTTAGGCATATTCTTGAGTATTCTAATCCATGGAGATTTTGTTGATGCATTCTAATAAGTGTGCCTAAGTTGTATAGTACATATTCTTTATAGTATAATTTTTTTTGTTATTTTTTTAAACCCCTCAAAAAAAGAAATTTCATTTTTACTATGAAATATAGAGTCTCTCATATGAAAATTCATGCTTTTGGGCCTCTTGGACTCGATGGTGAGGTTTATTTTGCTTAAGAATGCGCCCAATAAAAGCTCCTTTTTGAATCACTCCCATATTTAAGAAGGAACTTGCAGATTTGAAGTTTTAATGCCATGCAAGAGTCACACATTAGGCTCAAGCTCCTAGGATCACCCGTAAAATAAAATAATCTTCCAAACATAGAAGCAAGAAATGAATTTCTTAATTATGGATACAAAATAATACAATGATATCATAGGGTACAATAATACATAAGGTACAAAAGAGGCCTTGCTTATATAGGCAAGGTGAGAGGATAAGACATAAGATTATGGAAAATGTCACAATCATATGAGATGAGACACAAAAAGTAAATGAACTAAAAGTGCCCTAAGTAAACCTAACTAATCGAGTGTGAATATGACCTAAGAGGTAAACTAGTTAACTAATATACCCCATTGGCACCAACAATGGGAACATCATTAAGCACATCATTTTTAGTAGATAGAACCATGTGAGGATTCAAGTGTGCATATTTTGCAAAGGAGTGTGAGATGAATCATATTTTGGCATGTAAATAGCTTACAAAACTTGATAAGATAAATTTTTATGGGAATGGCCCAAAGGTCTAGTGTAAATTAGAAAAATAGGTTATTAATTACATTTGAAAGAGTAATGGAAGGTAAACCTAAAGGGAAAACAAAGGCTGGGTATTAAGATCAAACAATGGTTAGAAAAACCTTAAAAGAAGTATCTAATAATAAATAATCACAAAAGACCATAATCATACCCTAGCTAAAATTGATGTGATAAAATAAATAAATTTTAAAGGCTAATGAAGGAGGAGAAACCCTAAGATGAAACCTTAAATCAAGTAGGAATGCAAGGTTCACTAATAATGTAGAGGAATAAGTCACACTACATAAACAATCTAGGCTAATTATACAAATGTAACCACTTAAGCATAAACTAACCTAGAAAACATAATTGAGATAAAGTATTACAATAATGTATGAAAATTCAATGCAAGGGTTAGGGGTACTTGTCTTTAAAAACAATTATGTTGGAATGATGTTAATCATGCATGCTAAATTGGTTTGCCATCTCTTAAAATTTAATGGCTTAAGTGCAATTACTATCTCAAAATCTACACTAACATGTAAAACTTACTAACATAAATCAAAACACCACAAGTTTATTCCCACTTATTGTGATCCTTAATCTAATGCACAAAATTGATCTTTGTCGTGAATGGATGAATTGATAGAATGTACACTTGAAGAACTGCCCATCTTTGCCTTCTCAATATTTGAATCTATAAAGATTGTGTTGAGAGACACCATTTAGGAGTTTTCCAACTCAATAGGTGAACCAATTCTCCTAAGCAAACCCATTGGATTAACAGTGATGAATGATTTGAACAACAACATACACAAACATGTAAATGACCTATATGATGATGATTTGGATTTGATTCTGTATTGCCCGAATGATTTGAATAACAACATACACAAACATGTAAATGGTCTATATGATGATGATTTGGATTTGATTCTTTATTGCCCTTTAGAAATCAAAATATATTTTAATGGTTTTCTTTGATGCCCTTTTTTCCTTGATGTGAATTAATTGCATATTGAATGTCTTTAAATACTAGGACATATCAACTTGTCACACAAAATTGTGTCAATTCAACTCATAACAACTAGTAGAAAGACAAAATATTAAATTCTGAATATAATTATTTCAATGTGAAGATCACTCCCCTCGCGGACGTAAGTAGAAGTCTTCATTCATTCATTCAAGACTACATTATACCAAAATGATTTCCCGCTATGGACATATACTATGTTTCATTTCGAAAGAAATTCCCGCCATTAGACACTACTATTAATCGCAATTGTCCGTGATTGTTCGAGTGTCTGCAATTTCGCCGCTCTTCTGTCTGCATCTTATATCTCGCAATCATGCCTGCCCAGGATGCGTTCTATATGCTTCCCGATTCTCTTCTTTCTTCCATATTATCAAAAATCCCAATAAAAGATGCTATCAAATGTTCTATTCTTTCCAAGAGGTGGAGATTTGTCTACACCCAGATGCCTGAACTCACTTTCTCTCCACGTCTTATTTTGGGGTCAGATTGTATTTCCTCAGATCCACTTCTTAGGGCAAGTGTTGAGAATATAATATCCAACATCTTGCTCCTGCATTCCCACAATCTGGAGGCCTTTCACCTCGACAACACCTGGATACGTGATGACCCTTGGGCTTCTCTCATGAAAATGTTTGCAAATGGGTAAGATATGCTGCCTGGTGTAATGTCCAACACCTAACTCTGTCTGACGGTGCTTTAAAAGAAATCCCACCTCCTGCTCTCTTTTCATGTACGCGTCTTGCAACATTAAGTCTCTGTAACTACGTTCTCACCAGTTTCCCAATCAATTTTGTTGGATTCCCCCATCTCATTACTTGTCAGCTCTATAACGTTCAATTGACAGATGAATCTTTAGTCTCCTTGGTTTCGCTCTGTCCCCTTCTGCACAAACTTGAAATAAGGGGAGATGCTGGTCTGGGTAATGTCGTAATCTTTTCATCCACTATTGAACATTTGAATATGGAAAGAGTAAAGTCTCTATCTGTTAACTGCCCCAAACTCAAAATGTTGTCCGGGTACATGATTGAGGATTTGAGTGTAAATGGTGTAAGGTTCTATGAACTTTCGTATGCCATCTTTGAGCTTAAAATGCACCGTGCAAGTACTCTGCGGGAATTGTCCATGGATTGCTCACAAGGATGCATACCAAGAGGTATCTCAGCAAGTAGATTTCTTCACATACTAGGCAATATCCAGTCGTTGAAGGAACTTACTATCTGCATGGTTTATCCCTTTGAAAGGGAAGCAGAGATGGATTTTCCTCTACTGCACCTGCTTCACAGGCTTCCAAATCTACAGATGCTCAATATATTGGGCTTCTTCGTTCAGGTATTTATGCAAACTTCCAAACCTCAATCAACATTTTTAAGTTGGGATTTTAAGATCTGCATTTTGAATATATATAAATAAAAGATGAAAGGCTTTTTTTAAGCAATTTACTAGAACTTGGTGTATAGTGTGAGAAAAGAAACCTTGGTAAAGTTACTTGTTCATGGCACTACAATGCAGGAGCTAGCAAGAGATCCCATACCTGACTGCCTTGCCTCTCCACATGTTAACCTCAAGAAAGTGAATTTAGAAATAAGTGAGTTTGACTACAAAGAAATTGCAGTAATAAGTTGCTTGCTTCAGAGCATGCCCTTTCTTGAAAGAATGGAAATTCATCTACCTGACGAATATGATGAAGGTCAATGTATGTACTTCTTTAAGGATATTTTATATCTAAGGAGAGCATCATTACTTGCAAGGATAGTTATAATGCATCATTTGAACGAAATTTAGGCTGAAAAATTATGACCTTTAAACTTCGTACTGTGTCCTCTGTAATAACTTGTTTATGATATTTGATTTCATGCTCTTTTTTTTTCTTTTATTCCAAAAGTTGTTTATGTTGAAGCTCCATTTGCTTTAATTGGCAATATAGTCTGGTGATTTCTTTTAAAGCATACAGAATGATTACTGAGATATTCAATGTGTGGAAGGACTGACTCCTTGGAATGAAGAAGAATGATAGATGCTAATATCTAATTTTAACATTGGAGTTGTTAAAAACTTGAAGTTTTTATTGCTTAAGGTATTAGTATCTGTTTCTTTGTCTTTTTTAATTAAGGCATTTCAAGTTCCGCTTTCCATGTTTTAATTTCCTCCACTTTAAAAAAATCTGTGGTTGACAACTGCTTGTTTGTCTGTTGAGAGCTGTTTTAGTCTCAATCTTAGCATATGGCAAGGGATGCTCTGCATAAACATTAATCAAATCTATGTTTTTTGACTACTTATTGTAAGATTTAAAATCTTAATCTGTTCATTTCAAGTAAGAGGGTTTACCATTTTACCAATCATCTTATTTACACTTGTTAAATAGTCACTTTATTTTAAAATGGAGAAAAAATATCTTTAATGAACGAACCAATTGATTGTGGGGAATGCTTATTTAGGCCACTCACAAAAAAGAGTCTTTTGGGAATCATGTGAAAATTACCCACTTCAACTTGATGAGGTATAATTGAAAACAAAACCTGTAGATGGCAAGGGATAACTACTTGTGTGACTCCAATATCCTGAGAGCAAAAATGTTTGAGATCAAAACTTAAGTACCTAATATATTTCCATGATCTTGGTTTGTTTTCCCATACAAGTGATGTAGACAGAAAAAATGGTGTCATACAAAAAACAAATTATCACATACCACATCCAATTTTTATATAAACATTTGTAATGATAGTGAAGCACAAATTCCAGTACAGTAAACCTTGGTACAAAACAGGAACTCCAATCCCAAATTTGATGTAACCGCCTTTTTCAGTAGGGTTTCCACTTTTGTGAGTTTCCCATCTTTTTAGTTGTGTTAAATTTTGGTGTGTAATGGCCTGTTGTGGTTTTTATTTAGGGGATTTTTCCCTTGGTAACAAGGTGCTGGGGGTTTCGAGTAGAAGTTATTTTTTTCACAGGCGATCTTGGAATATTGGAAGGTTAGATATAATACAGTAGTTGATGGGGCTGAGCAGTAGTGTTGTTTTCCTTGGGCTGTTCTAATGCTTGTAGTGTTGGGTGTCATTTCTCTATCTGTTTTTTTATCCTGAATAAAAGAAACAGTCCTGCATTTTTTTTGATTGGTATGACCTGAATATATCTCCTATTTTTACATTCTGCATCTTGACTTGTCACTATTATATTCCTGAGTATGAATCTCAACAATAGAGTTCCCTGCTGGAGTTGATGTGTAGGGTAGAGTATATGTTTTCTCGATACTAACTTGCAGGAATGGAGGTGTTCACATCAAAATTCCACTATTATTACTCTCACAAAATAATCAAACATTCAAACCATGTCAATCACAATATTGGCTTGTAACTGAACCAAATCACTCCATGAACTATCATGCACTCTGTATCTCAAAGCTTACACAACTGTTCCTCCAACTCATCTCCTTGAATTGAATAACAACTAAGAATAGTTACCTAATGGTAACAAGTATTGAAAATTTCATTTGTAGTGGATCTGAAGGATTCTATATCTGTTAGGATTTTAACAGCAGAAAATTTAGCATTGTCGAAATTTAAGAAGTGTAAATGGAAGAAAATTGAAAGATATATGTAAAATAAATTTGTTTAGTTGTAAATAGGAATTTTAGTGTTGCAACATTATCCTGCAAAGCTCTAAACCTCCCCTTCTCATATCTGAAAATCTTTTTCCAAAGCAGCCACTGTTCCTAATTTTTGATGCAACTGCTCTTCTACGATAGTTCTCCCACAACCCGTCTGTTTCCTTTTGCTGAGATATTTTGGTAATTTTGGATTGTAGCTTCTGTTGTTGGTGGCTGGAGTAGTCAATTTGTGTTTCTTTTTTATTCAGTTTTTGTGCATTTTTGGGGTGGTGTGCTAGGTAGAAGTATAGGTATTCAAGTTTATACAGAGCAATTTTTGAGGCTTCAAATTCGGACTGATATACAATAGAATGAAGGGCAAGCAGTAGCTAGGTATGTCAAGGGCCGTAAATTTCAACTTCATGATGACCTTGCTTTAGTGAAGGTATCTACTTTGGACAAGGCATATCAATAAGCTTTAAAGGCTAAGGAGAAATTAAATTGGAAAAGCAAGATGGTGAGTAGAAGGGGTGAAAGCAGCCAGAATAGAGGGCAATAAGTTTCCTCAAAATTTGCATGAGTGAAGAGCCAAAAGAAGTCAAGCATTTGAAGTGCTATATGATGTAGTGCTGATGGATGCTTGCCTTTTGCTATTAGGTAGGACTTGGTTACATGACCAAAATGTAATCTTGTAAAAACGAGCCATAGGAGCAATTTTTTTTTTGAACTAGCAATTGTCAACAAAAAAATCATTTTAACTAGCAGCATTTATAAATATATGATATTGTCCAATTCATACAACGATAAATTAGCAAATATCAAAACACAATGCTCATAATTTAAGAGTTCTTGGAGATGCATAAGAGCTTGAGTTGTCATGCATATTAATTGGATGCATGGGTTCCTATTTCTTGACCCAAGGGTGCAATGAACCCAACCATGTGGATCACTGCTCCATCCACACCAGTCAAGTGGACCTAGAAAGATATCCCAAAGAATAGTCTTAAATTATAGTATCAAGAGATAAAGGGAGTGACATCTAGGTTCTTAAAGGAGATGATTGGGAATAAGACTATGGTGCATCCCATATTACATTGAGGGTCCATCTTCACCCTATAAGGGTCATGTATGCTATCGGACAATTGAGAAGAGGACTACAGTGCATCCCATACTACACTAGGTGTCCATCCTTAATCTTGAAATGGTCATGTAGGCTAAAGGTAGCGGATTTTGATGTCTATTGCCCTTAGGCCATTGGTCACAAGTTTGTCCACATAGGAAGGGAATAGTTTTGCACATGTAACACTACATGGGCTTGGTGATATTGTGTAAAATTCGCCCCTTGATTGCTACAATTTTTTTTAATCCAATTCATGACAACTATCAATTTAATCGACCAAGCATCTTCCATCTAAATTAGAAGTGCCGATTTCAAAAGTTCTTCATTCACCATGCTGATGACAACTCAACATCACCACTTATATGCTTACACCCAAAAGTGTTAAGCTATTATGATTAGGGTCATCCCTAGACCCAAACCTAAACCTTGAGTGTTCATGATGACCTTGCCTATATATCCCCTCGTGGGAATTAGAGGCATCATAGTTCGTACATCAATGTTAGAGGGAGTTCCTTCTCTCCTCTTGTATGAGATCTCTAATCTCATCTTTAATGAAATAACCCTAGACAATTTTGTATGCAATTTTTTTTTGTTTCCACTACTTCATTTGTACAAGCATTTCACTAAAAATTTATCATTCTGCTGTCCTCGACTTGCTTTTGGGTTGTTTCAAGAACTTGTTGAATATTTTAGACAAACACACTCATAACAAGAATTCTTTCATATTGACAAGTACAAGCAATAAGAAATACAAGTTTTGTAACAAATAAATCTGCTGTTTACAATGAATATTGAGTTGTTATAACAGTTTAGAAAATATATATATTAGAATATTTAATAATAGCTATGACCCAATATATAGAGCAAATTATGCTAATGTAATAACCACCAATTTTTTCGAATTTTGCAATTGTTAATGTTAGCCAAAATAATAATGATAAGCAACTGAAATAAGCTTCCTTCCACTTTTTGATCACCCAAGCCCCAATGTGGGCAAGGTGAGAGCATACAGTGGTAAGGTGTACATTGCAATAATTGAAAGCAACCACTTGTTTAGTGGGGTGAGTGATAAGCAATAATCAATTGAAATTGATTACCTTACACTTTCTAATCACCCAGATCTTGATGTGGGCAAGGTGAGAGCATATAGTGGTAAGGCTTACAATGAAGAGCTACTAAAGCAAACCTTTTATTCAATGGGGTAAGTATGTAACTTCCAAAACATGAAAGAAACATCTGCTTATTCAGTGAGAGAGCAAGAAAGAGTTCATTCACTTATTCAGTGGGAGTTACATGAAATTGAAAGAGATCATTTGCTTATTCAGCGGGAAATGGAAGTACCACTCATTTAGTGGGGTTAGTATCAAAATCAAACAAGAGCTAAATCGTTGAATGGTACCACCAAATTAGTGTTACAGTGATGAGCTCAATACAATGATGCTAACAAGTACAATTGCTGTATGGCTGCAATATAAGATTGAAACATGAAGCAATCATTATAATATGTCAAATTAAGCAATAACAGGCCTGGCATATTGCTGCAAAGGTCTGGTATGAATGTTGCAGGTCTGATAAAAAAGTTGCAGCAGTCTGATACACCAACCAGCAAGCTACAAATGGTCACAACTCTATACAATGCACTCCAAACCAACCCCAAACACCATAGAACCATCAGCAACAGCCTAGTGAAGGCTAGGCGCCATCATGAGGACCAATGTTGCAGCAAACAGGAGTAAATAACCTCATAACCAGCATGTCCTCTTCAACACAAAATGTATGGCATAGCAAGGAGGGCGACCAGCTATGTAAAATCCAAACCATCCTCCAAAGATCTGCACTTTGACATAAGGGGGTGGCCAGCGATGAGAGAGCAGATGGAACAACACCCACAAAAAGTCAGGAAATCCTCTAATCAGCAAGTGCAAATCATATGGTACGGCCTAGATTAGAAGGGCACAACCAACAAAATTGAAAACTCATGAAAATCACTCCAAAATACTCCCAATCGTTGCAAATAAGTATTCACACCAAAATATGCACAACTAGAAAACATCATGAGAAGCCAAAACTGAAAGCAAACTGAAAGCCATCACCAATAAGCTCCAATGGCAACTCCTGCAATGAAGCCACACCCACATCTAGCTAGGGAGTATCTTTCAACTTTGAAACTAGAGCAACTTTGAAGGTTGACGTCTCCAAAGCCCTTGAACGATTCACTCCTAACTTCGACAGCACTTTGTTATCATCAAAATAAAATAACCTAAATGAGAGCACAAGGTGGGTTTAAATAGAGATTAGGGCTCCAAATTTGAAATACCTTTTCCCTCCAAATGGGATGCCCATCTCAAGAAAAGAATACCAATTTAACTTAACTTTCATTTAACCCCTTCATTTTGGTGTCCACTTTGGAAAAGCAAGCCCCCAATTTAGAAACATCAAGTCACCAAGTCTAGGCATGGGGGTACAAGGGGGGTCTATTTTGAACTTTAAGTCATAATATTACCCATTCAAAAACTTAAGTAATGGTGGATGAATAAAATGCCAAAAATAACATAACTCACCAAATTGAAATTGCCAATCACTGCTAGAACTAAAAACCCTGGATTGCACTATGTCCATAACCAAGTGCCCAAAATAGCACTTGCTAAAAACAGCAAATTGCTAAAAATAGTATGTCCAAACACCAAATTAGCACAAATCAGGATGCACTAAAAGTTACTAAAAATAGTAAGTGCTAAAAATAGACATTGCTAAAATTAGCAATACTGCCCACCAAGGATAAGAGAAAACCCAGAAAAACCCAAAAAACTCTTTGGCGATATCTGCATACATAAGGTACATGACAGTCATTAAAAGAGTTTGCATGGAAGTTGAAGAGCATAATAACCTGACTATCATGAATGGATAGAGAACAACATTTCAAGGGACTGTCAAACAATCTAGGGCAGTGCTCTAAGAGGTTCTTGTGTCAACTGTTAGCTAGAAATGATGGAAGACCGTTCAAAGGACAGTGAGTTAAAGTTTGAGCAACATTGTGGAAAGGATGGACTGTTCACAAAATGATATAAGATCACAGTTTAAAAACCAGTTCACACTTGATTTTCTTCCAGTTATGAGACTCTTTTGTGAGGGGATATGCATATGGGAGCCGTTTCAGACTTGTAAGGGCATGTCAAGACCCTATATAAGCCAACGAACATGAAAACAAGCGACAGTCCCTTTAAAAGACAGCCTACAGGTGACTAAGGCAAGTGGGACAGTAATCATGCAAGAAGGTGATCACTAATGAATGAAAGAGTCTAATGAAGTGAAAAACTCATGATAGCAGTCATAACAGTGAGTCAACTGACAAATGACATGTGACAATCATCACAAAGCAGTATAACAATGCTAGTTTATCTGAAAGTTGTGGTATCAAAGGTTAAAGGGCAGTCAAGTGACAAAGCCACAAGGAAAGTTTATGAGAAGACCTCTAAACCTGCACATCTGTGAGACTCCCTACAAACCTGTAAATAGCAGTGTTGGGTCTTGTTACACGCACAGTAGTATCTTGTGTACTAGGTCTTGAGACTTTGTGTCATGAATATGACTGGACAGCACTATCAAGTGACAGAATGGCTATGATAAATCTTCAGGTGTCAAACTGTTGTATGACAGTCCACAGGTGTCAAGTATCAAAGGGCAGTCATCATGGAGGAGGTTATAAGCAGTGAAGAATGGTTAAAAGCATGTTCAACCTTAGTGCCAGTTCATTAATTTAAGGAGACTTTAAGTCCTATCCAAAGTCTTGACATGCTTCAAGGTCCTATAAACTAAAAAATGACAGCCTTTAATAGGCATAAAAACCTTGTGACGGTACCAAACAATGACAGTCTATAGGACAGTCCATGAAAGGATATCATGACCCCACACATCTGCCCACCTGTGAATGATCCCATATGCCTGTAGGTGACAGTGTATGACTGAGTACTCTTATGCACAGCTAGTCACCATAGTGATGGGACAGCATCATAAGGCTATCAAAGCCATGGTAAAGCCCTGAAAACAGTGCAGTGTTTTCTTCAAAGAGCTAAACACCTGTGTCTAAAACACTTCACAAACTTGTAGGAAACAGTGAGGACAGTCAACAGAAAGTAGCATCAACTTCTTGAAGAACTAATAGAAAACAATCCAAAGGGATTGTAGAGGCTGAACTGTTGTGATGGCATAAGATGACAGCCTGTGTTAGGGGTTAGGTAAACAAGAGGAAAGGAACAGTTCTCAAGTAACAGAGACAGAGTAGTTAATATCCTGGATGGCCATATTACCCTAAAACAGTAATAGAGACTGTTGGTGAGAACAGCATGGTGACAATGTTGTAAAGAGTGTGATCAGTGTTTGTAAGATGGAAGTGCTGTTGTAAAGTGAAAGTACAGTGATATTCAAGTGACAATATCAAACATAACACACAAGGCAGTGTGACAGTAGTGTTCATGGCAACAACAGCACAAACCTAAACGACAGTCATGAAGAGAAGTATCCAGTTATGAAGACAAGTGAACAGTCTATAGGGCATAGTTTGATATTATATAAAGAACTCATGGAAAGAGTCTTCAAAGTGACAGTGAGTGAACTGTTTTGAGATTGCAGCAAAGGACTTTGATCATTATCAAGATCGAAGGCCATAATGAATAGTATTAGTTAAGGCTCATTAAGAGGTTTTTTAAACTAATGAAAAGGGAAGCCTTATCCTACGCCTCAAGAAGACCTAATCCCTTTCAAACTCATCAAAAAACATGCCATATTATCATGCAAGTGGCAGTTGTCGAGAATAAAGTTCAGTTTGAGCAGTTGCAAGCATCTTGGGGTCTTCCTAGGAGCATCCAAAGGTGAAGAAGTTGGAAAAGTTAAGGACTTTCTCAACGCCTTGTTGGAGCTTTTTTAGCAGTCAAATAGGGAGATTGACTTCCCAACCGCCCAAGGAAGTTGAACAACCAAGTTTCAAGGCAAGCATCTTCATTTGTTACAAGACACGTGTCCTATATTTGCTGATTTGGTTAGATATGCAAAATGGATGCCTAGTAGAGGCACAATAAGATGTATTTCATAAGCATCTTCATTTATTACAAGACATGTGTCCAATATTTGCTGATTTGGTTAGATATGCAAAGTGGACGCCTAGTAAAGGCACAATAAGATGTATTTCATAAGAGATCTTCTGATGGAACACATTATCTATCAATTTTCAAGCATTTTGAACTCAGTTTTTCTGAGAGAAAACACTCAAAACAGACTTGTACTTAGCTGAGACATACCTTTTGATCAATAGAAGAAGTCATTTTTGCCTACTCAAAGCTGTGTATTATGCATTTATCCTTGATTTACTGTCTCTTTTCTCTTTCCTTTATGCAGTAGTACATGCATTTGTAGGTCATAGCTTGTGTTTTCTATCAAGTTTCATGTAAGATTCAGCAGTGAATGTTATTCCTTCTGAATATTGTCATAAACTAAAAAAACCTTTCTATGAAACACTTAAGCAAACATGTCGAAACTTGAGTTGTGTATGTTCTGTTGGCTTCTATAATCACATTGTGCATCCTTAAGGTAGTACAAATCATTAAACATTGTGGTGTATCACCTCCTTTTAAGCTTTTAAATTCAGTTCCAGATTTAGTTTCTCCCCTTTTTTCTTGTGAACAGCAGTAGAATAAGTTAATTTAGGTGCTACACTAGGGGAACCAGCCCTATCTGGAAATTCTTCAGGTTACCCACAGCCTAGGAGTGTTTCCATTGTCTCAGTTGGAAGGAGAATTACCTCACCAATCCTCCAAAGGGTGCATTCCAACGGACAACAGGGACGCTAGGCAGTAAATACAAAAAGAAAATATAAAGCTTGCAAGGATGTGACAAATTCATCTTGGTTGAGATAATTTTTATGAGGTACAACATGACAAAAGGAGACATCTAAAACTGTGGAAAAAGGGAGGAGTGTTTGAAATGTTAGCTTTGTAGATGCATTTTAGGGGATATTGTTGAAGTTGCAGTTGGCTGTGATCTTCATTTGAAGGAAATATTGAAAAATCCTACAAGTAGATTTTGTTGGATGGAGAAGGATGGCGAATTATGTGAGTATAAGCAAGATCATAGAAATACTCCAAGAATGTTATTGAGAGTTTGGTCAAATGTGAAAGCCTAACTCAGTCTGAGGGAAGTGATGCAAAAGCATGATTGGGACAAGGGAAGAAGTTTCAGGTCTGTGGGTGGTAGTAGCAGCAATTATTTGGTCAGCTCTGCGATAGTCTTCATTTAGCTTTGTCTGCCTGATTCGATGCTAGAATTGACACTGGACAACCCTTGAGAGAATACCTTTAAGGCAAGACTACTGGAAGGCCTGCATCCCCATACTTGTAGTGACGAAATTCAACATGAAGTTTACAAAATCAGATTCCTCTGATACTGGAGGTTCACAATTTTTTAAAAGATAGGGAGGATGATGTAACTGCCCCCTTATGATGGGTCCCCCACTACTTGTTTGTTTCATTTTGCTGCGCTATTTTTTTAATTTTGGGTTGTAGCTGCTGTTGGTGGTGGCTGTAGCGGTCGTTTGATTTTTAGTTTTGTTGCTTTCTAAGGGGAGGTGTGCAGGTAGAAGTTAGTTTTTTTGAACAGGTTGAGGAAGCCATTAGAAGGCCAATGTTTCTTTTTTTCTAAAATCTTGGAGCTTTGTTTCATTCATAGTTTGCAGACTCGGCGGACTCGGGAGTCCATAGGCCAGCCAAGTCGACTCGCCACGGACTCGGGAGTAGAGTCCAGGAGAGTCTTGGGTCGGGACTCGGGAGTCCAACATCAGGACTCGGAGGTCAGACTTGGGAGTCCCAACTCAGGACTCTCCTGTGTGGCTGGGAGTCCAAAGGGGTTAAAAAGAGTCTTGAGGTTGGACTCAGGAGTCCCAACCCAGAACTCTCCTGTGTAGTTGGGAGTCAAAAGGGGTTAAAAACCCATGTTTTTTTTAACTTTTTCTTTCATTTTAACACTCAAGTTTGTGAAATAGAGGTCTGCAAATTGAATTGGGGTTGAAAGAAGCCAAGATTATATGTAAATATTTATAATCTTATGATGTTATACATTGAAACTATGAGTATTTGATGACTATGAATGATTAAATTTCAATTATTGAGTGTTTGATGATCATATGACATGTGTAATATTTGAATTATGAGTGTTTGATAATCAAATTAGGCTCTTATGTTCTCTAAATGCATTAATTTGTTCTTGTTTTTTTGTAAAACTACGGTTTTTTTTTTTGCCGAGTCCTAGCCGAGTCTTTTCCCAAGTCCGTGTTGAGTCCAAGTTTTCCAACTATGGTTTCATTCACTATTCTGTGTTTTATTTTGTTGGTTTGTTTCTGTTTCTTTATTGGCTAGAACAGAACATGTAATTTGCAACTACAGAGGCGGTTTGCATCAGTTTGAAAGCTTGTGATTTGCAGCCACAGAGGTGGTCTGCATCAATTGTCCATTCAAAATATTTATATTTACAATTTTATATTTATATTTGCAAGCTGATGCAGATTAACAGGAGCAACAAGTCTCTCCATAGTACTCCTGTCTTAGTTTGGAATCTGCACTTCAAACTATTGGTAAACATATTGGTTTTTATTCTTTATAAAATGACAACTAATAAACTTGAGCACCTAAAAATTCTTTAAGAAAACGTTTCATAAAGAGTGGTTGGAGGTATGTCTTTAAAGTTTCTTAGTTGCCCATTTTTCCCACAGGTTTTTGTGTATAAAGAAAGAGATGCAGAGTTACAAGAATTCCAATAACCATGAATTCCCTTATCAAAGATCACTCTAATATCCTTGCGATCCACCTCCACACAAGTCTGCTTTTTGGTTCCTTGCCTTAATCAAATAGATGTACTCTCTCACATGTCATTTCCTTACTCTTTTCTTCTTATTTTCGTGTTGATGACCTGAGATTTTCCTTATGATTTCCTTCATTTTTCCTCTCCTTCGAGAGTTTTTTGATGCAAACCCTGAAAAAAAAGTGCAAATCGTAGTTTAGAACAGTAAGCTCACAAAGCTTCTTTTCCAAGTATATCACATGCAATTCCTTCCTTTGAATAAGTCTTTTCTCGCACTTAGTGGTTAGGAAGGTATTATGATGTAGACAACCTCTGTTGCTTCCAGTTAAAATAAATCTATTGCAGGTACAGCAACGAACACAGCAGAATAGAAGGGAAATATGGTGAAGATATGCACTGCCAAACGAAATTACCCCCAAAATAACCCCCAAAATAACCCAATCACTCTAACTAATACAGATTAATTTCCTTTCTCAGATCTGCAAGTCATTAATTCACTCTTGATAAGAATCCATCACAGCAGACAAGAGAAGAGTATAGCAGCACACAGCAAAATCCTCATTTGGAAAAGAAAACATTTACTTATTTTGAACTGTACTATTCATTTAAGCCCAAATGTGTTCTTATATAGCCCAATCCAAGGCGCCAACAAGGAATTCCTATTCCAATCCAACCGTCTAAAGTTGTAAGCCAGCGAGCATATCTACCACTTTACATTTGTTTCCTTTTTCCCTCTAAACGCACGCAATTCTTAACTGTTACTATGTCACATCCCCACGTCCACCACTTCCACGGTGGATGACTGGAAGAAAACCAATAAATAAATAAGATTAAAGAGGTCTTCAAAGGACAAGGAGGTAGTTTGGAGAGACAAACATTTATTCCATCGATGCTACTACAGGAGACAGAGAGCTAAGGAGGAATGGGCGCCATGTGAAGAGGGCGTGGAAAGGATGGGCTTCCATCTTATCACATTAAATAACTGGATGCTGGTCTGAACTTCTATAAAAAGCATAAAGGATACCATAATTTATTAAGTCTTGTAGGTTGGATGAAAAGGGAGGAGAGAAATGTGGTTTCATGGACTGCAACGGCTACAAGATATATACACAAAATGGATTTGTTGGAAAAAGCTTCAGAAACTTTCACGCAAACGCAACTGGTAGGTGAAAGCCCAGACTACATGACCTTTGTGAGCATCCTCCCTATCAATGCCAAAATGGATTTGTTGGAAAAAGCTTCAGAAACTTTCACGCAAACGCAACTGGTAGGTGAAAGTCCAGACTTCATGACCTTTGTGAGCATCCTCCCTGTCAATGCCAAAATGGATTTGTCGGAAAAAGCTTCAGAAACTTTAACGCAAACGCAATTGGTAGGTGAAAGTCCAGACTTCATGACCTTTGTGAGCATCCTCCCTGTCAATGCCAAAATGAGAGCCTCGAATAGGCTATGCAGGTCCATCAAGCATAAGGGGCATAGGAGTTTCGAAAGAAAGAAGAGGAGATGATGGCGAACAGCTTGGAGGAGGCCGAGCTCAGTCACGCAACCCTTTGACCCAAGTGGAGGCGCGCTAGGTTGAAGACTAGGCGGATTTCATTACATTTTGGGCGGATTTCCTGATATTTTTACGTAGAATCCATAACAGATTTTGGGAGCAGTAAAAGGGATTTTCTTTTAGAAGCCATGAGCGTGTCTAATTCGAATTATCCTATATGACTAATTCGAAAAGCAGTGAACAAAATGATTTAATGTCGTTATAAAGTTATAGACATGATTTCATCGTAGAATTCAATAAAGGAAAATTTATACTCAGAACCTGATGGAGACTTCATTTTCTGTTTTTTTGATTAGAAGCGGATTTTATCTATTCAAGGAATCATATATATGTATATATATGCTATTTGAACAAATAAATATATGCGCTATTTGAACAAATAAAAGAATTAAGTCGGGTGAGTCAGATAGAGAAATTTCTTTTTCAAAAAATTAAAAAATAACTTTTTACCCAAGATCTATAAAAATGGAATAAAAATAAGCAAAATTTGTATTTTATTTGTTCAAAGTTGGACTCTCTTGAATATGCTCAAAAGGTTGTAATTAAAATTTTGTTCTATTTTAGACAATTTATATACTTGTTTTTTATTTTTTGTTGGAAAAGATAAATAAATTTGTTGATTGTGATAATTTTTGTAGTTTTTATAGTATGAAATTTTGGATTATCTATTGATTTAACAAAAAAACATTTAATTCAAGATGCTTTATGTTTATGTGTGAAAGGTTGGACAATCAATGAATTGAATATTATATTTTTGTGTATTTAATTATGATGTAATTTTTGTTATCAAGTATAAGAACAATATGAGTTTTGGTAACGTTGCTCATATAGGGGAGAGGGACCCATAGTGAAGTGGGGCCCAATAGTGGGGATAGAAGTAGTCTTTAGTGGGCCCCATCGTGGAGCACCTTAATATCCAATTACAAAACACTTTTTATCCATAAAGTACACAAACTGACAAATCATGTGATGCCACATCAGCACACCAATACAACATGACTTAGTGCACCACTATCAGTCTCACTTTTTTTTTGGGCATTTTTGGATACCTCAACAAAAAACATGCTTGATGTGGCCCTAAAACGAAATATAGAAGCATGCGAGTTGCCAAATAAACTATTGTACAAAATTGGGAGTGATTTGAAATTTCCACATAGGATTTTGAGAAACACGAAGTTAGGGTGCTCCACCATAGACCCCTCTCCCCTATATATATATGGATCATAATATAAAATTATATTAAATGAAATGAAAACCATTCTTTATAAGTATATGAGAATCAAAATCTAGAGGTAACTAATAACTAGTATGGTGCTCAAGAACTTAAAATGTTAAAATATTTGGTATATGAAAGTTGAGATTGTGAGAAATTCATTAATAAGTAATTTACTAAAGTCCAAGGTTGATTATTGAATGTTCAAGTGTGTGGAATTTCAAGTAGACAAAGATGGGTTCATTATATCTCTATGTTGAGACTTTAAGTGAAACAAGGTGGCAAGGAAGTCTAGGTTAAATATCTAGCAGTAAGAACACCTTATAATATGAACCAAGAATAAAACACATAATATGAGATTTGGCATACAATCACTTAATAATGTAGGTGATAAGGACTTCATTAATGGAATTAAAACTATAGTTGTACTAGATTGTTGCATGATTGAATACAAGGAAACTATAATTTAATTTGATGATGTAGTGCAGATTGAGTTAAGAGACAAACTATACACAACCATGTTACATAACGTCTGTTAATATTTTATTGTTGACCATTAAGATTATAGTTTCAAGTGGTGAATGCAAATATTATTTAGTTTGTGAACTAGAATAATATAAGACTACTTGATTACACCATAAGGTAAATGAGATGAGAGGTTTGAGAATGTTATTATTCATATTCCTAAATGTACATATTCATGTAATGATCTAAAGGATATAGTGTTGCTCATTTGTCTCAAGTATGACTCAAACATTGATCAAGTTTAAAGAAAGTTTGTAATTATTGTTGTATGTCTTTCGAGGTTCAAGAGGATTTTATTTTGCCTTTTCAATGCATGCTAGGTTATATCTAGGAGGAAGTCCTATTTGATTATGATACTTAATTTTATAGAACCATATTGTAGTGGGACCTCACTTGGACCTATGTTGAGGTTTTTGCATAATTGATGCATGGTATTGATATTTTGACTATTACTTTATAGGGATATACACTATTTATTGATTTCCTACTCTTAGATTGAGTCAAGATTGCCTAGCAACCTTGTACCTAGGTATGTTTGGATCTCTATGCTTATATATAAGTGAACCTTATTGTATATGGCAAATAGAATAAGTATTATTTTGGTAAGGTAATTAAATTCTCTAATCCCTTTGGTGGGAAATTTATATTACTATTATTTATAAATTAGACGAGACGTTTTGTGTGTAGGAATTTTAGGTGTAAGTTCCTTGTAAGAGACCTTGTGTGGAGAACTACATGTGACTTTGATCTTGTTTAGAAGCAAGTATATAGGTAGTACTTGGGTGAAGGATATTCTTGCAACCTCAAGTTTATAGAGGAGGATTTAGGGGATAACTCCAAGGTTTAGGGTTGTTCCTAAACTTGTTTGGCTTTCCCTCTTCAATATTTTTTAGTTCGAGGTTGGAATTTGCATTAAAAGGTTGTGAAAGAACTAAGAAAATTTGATAACTTGTATCTAATGAGGTGAACAATGGGTATTTTTATTTGCTAGGGATAGTTTTCTCTCTTTTAATATATACCTAGATTTGTGTTGAGCTTAGGATTGAGTTCGTAAGGATGATCTTTGCCAACTATGAGGGAAGTATTACCAATATGGTTTGATATTTTATTTAATATAATATCTATGAATTTAATCATGTTTATTAAATAATGTGTTTCCAAATAATAATTAAATGAAATGGACTTTGATTCTTTATAAGTTTGCATGGGTTTATCTATGTGCTTAGATAGAGGCCATCTTATAGGGATTCAATGTGTTACTTATGTGTTGGTAAATTGACCTCAGACATATAAGATAATTGAATAGTTTACCAAATCCCTTCAAGGTAATGTAACTAGATTAATTAACCGTGGTATAAATCTTTACAATAATTTGTTAGATCTATGTCTTGGTACTTTCTAATGTCACACTGTTGAATTGAGATTGATACAAGAGTTGACTTCTTGGCATCACAACTAGGGTTGAGTGAAGGACTTTGAGGGCATAGATAGAGGATAATTGTTTTGTTAATGTAGTTGTCCCACTCATCTTGAGGCAATCACCAAAAGTATAAAACTTATGACCCACTTATAGATAAGCTTATTGTTTGCTCCAATGTGATAGGAGTCAAGGAGTATGCTTTGCCAAAAGAAGTATCTAGTTGTGCGATAGGGTAAGTCAGTTTTAACTGGTGGCATGCAAGTGATGGATGCCCATGCTACTCTAGAAGCATGGATGATTTTTTCTAGTGATATGCAAGTGATGGATGCCCATACTACTCTAGAGGCATGAATGGTTTTTGCCAGTGGCATTTAGGCTATAGAGCTAGTGGCATGTAGGCAATGGATGCCCATGCTATTGTAGAGGCATGGATGGTTATTGATAGTCACATGCAAATGATGTAAGCCAATGCTATTGTAGAGTTATGGATGGTTTTTGCTAATGGCATGCAGTAAATAAAGCTAGTAGCATGTAGGTGATGGATTGTCATGCCACTCTAGAAGCATGGATGGTTACCACCAGTGGCATGTAGGCCATAGAGCCAATAGCATGCAGGTGATGGAATCCAAGATCTACTCGTCTAAGGAGTTCAATATTGGCATTGGTGTATCAGAGAAATTGTGTATGTTTCTTATGTGGTGTTTGCTTAAGGTAGGATTTTCTAGTTTTAATAATAATTCAGTATGTGTGATCGATATTATAGGTGTTTTCCTTGGGCCTATGGTCTAACCATAAGATCTCTTGAATATGTAACTTATACATAGGTTTGATGACTTAGGAAATTAATGGGTTATGTAAATCTTATTACTAGCCTTAGGTATGGTGCACATTTCCATACTTATTCCCTTGCCAATGAGGACATCAAGTAGTATGGGATGCTTGATTTTCATCATAGATGGAGGTGGATTGGGAAAATGATGGACCCATGGTATAGTATGGGGTACATTAACATTCTTTTTCCAAATGAGATCTAGTTACATGCTTTTGTCTTAGGGAATGAGGTAGTGAGATGATGCATACCAAAGGTTGCATCCACTTCCGTTGTGCTAGATGTTCTTTATGTGAACATGTGAGGTATGTGTGGATCATTCACACCGGATATAGGCAATGCGTGCTTGAGCTAGTTACTATTGTACTTGTGTTGTGCATATGAGCTAGTAACTATGGTATCTATGATATGTGTGAAAGTGGGATCTTGGAATGATATTGACCTTCTGTGGTTTTGTGTGTTTGTACTCCGATGATTGGTATGGAACCAACACGTGTCTATAATGTGATCTTATCATTCTATTATATCTAGATTAAATTTGAAAGCTTATGCTTAATTAATAATCATGATTTAAATAGCGACTAGATATACCATACAAGAGAAGAGGATGGACTCTCTCTATAATTGGTGTATGAACTACGAAGCCTCTAATTCCCCAAATGGATATGTAGGTAGGCTCATCACAAAGGAACCCTCAAGGTTTAGGTTGGATCTAGGGATGACCTTAAGATTGATAACTTACCACTTTCAAGGTAAGAATATAAGCAATGGCTTAGAGTTGTTGCCACCATAGTTATGGGAGAAGCGTTAGATTGAAGATGCTTGGTCAACATAGTTTGTAGTTGTGAATTATTTTTTTGTAATAATTGAGGGGTGGTTATTGCATACTATTAGTAGAAAAACAACCCTAAGTATTAGTAGTCCCTTAATTAAGCAAACTTCTACTAACTATGCCTACCTAGCACATTGAAATAGGGCTCTTACAATAATTTATATTCAAAGGAGAATACTCTTGAAACCTCTCAACCATTTTGTTGACAAGTGTACATCATAGTGTTTTTCCAGGCATCTATATGATATCTTAGAATGAAACTAGAGGATCTTTATAGAAAATGTACATCATTAGAAGGCATAGTTCAAATTGAAGCAATTCTTAGAGATAGTGAGCTATGAACTGGAAGAAAGGTAAAGAAAATGCAAAATTGAAGTATTTAGTAGATGGAACAAATCAATTAGACCCCAATAATGGTGTTATACATAATAGAGCCAACAAGCTTGAATTCTTATGGAGGCTCTTAGGAGAAAATTTAATTGATGGAATAATAATGAGAAATCTTATTAGACCAGAGTGGTTAGGTCATCTTGGGCTTTTATCAAGACCTAAATGAGGCTATTAACTTGATTGACCATTAGTTTTTGGATTATACTGTAATAATCACCCTTGGTTACAATATATTTTTTAAAATTTCATTTTACCTTCAATATCCTCTTGATTGACCAAGCAATTTCTTTCAAATTAGAGGAGCTTATTTCATAACCTTACTCAATTGTAACAGTTCAAAGGTAGTTTTACACCACAAATGTACAATCTTGCACTAAATAAGATAAGCTCACACAATATGACAATTCCTTAGACCTAGACTTAATCCTCAAGGGTTCACATTTGACATGGCCTTTCCTATGTATAACTTTTTGGAATTAGAGGAGTTGTAGTTCAAATAGAAAAATAACAAGACTCATTCACACAATATACATAGTGACCAATTTTAAGTACATCATATGCAAACACATAGTGGTTAACTCATTTATAGAACACATGTACAAAATGTCCTTAACTTATGCATACATCACCTAAACATAACATGGCTAATTCATGCATACCGTACATACACAATATGAATTACTTGAATACATACATCACATATGCACAATGTGAGTAACTTAAGCATCACATGCACACACCGTGACTAATTAACAAAAAGGAAATTGGTGGCAACCTTATTGTTATAATCTTCCCCTTTATCAAGTTCACTAATAGACACACCTTTAAGTACATCCAAGCGAGAAAGAGGAATGTTGATACATTCCATACTACATTGTGGGTTCCATCTTTTCTTTTAGATTATTGCTAGTTATGCTAACGAGAAAGCATCCCATAACATTTGTTGTCGTCACCAACAAGGTCACAAGTGTAACGACATACATCAATAAGGCCATTAATAAGATTTGGATATCCCACAAGGCCTCCGATTCATTTTATAACTAAATAAATAGAATTAGGATGTCATATGGCTTTACCTCACCTAAGACTAGTGTTTATAGTATTATTCATTTAGACTAATTTAACAAGTATAATTGTGAGAACTATACACCAAGAAAACACAACATTGGAAGCACACATTCCTTGTACTACATCAATGCCAATATTGAACTCTTGAGATGGGTAGCTCTTGGCATTTATCATTTGCATGCTATTGGTGATTGTTGGCCAACCCTATGATGTTGGGTAGTTCTTAGCATCTATCACCTACATACTACTAGTGAAAGCTAACTAACCTTATGATATAGCTAAATTCTTCTTTGGGCATAGCACACTCCTTGAATCCTATTATGTTAGAATAATTATAAGCTTATCTATAAGTAGGTCATAGGTTTTATGATTTTGGTGATCACCTTACGATAAAGAGGACAAGGTACACTGAGAAAAAATATCCTCTACTTATGCCCTCATAGAGTTCCCTTCTCATTCTTTATTGTGATGCCAAGAAGTTAGCTCTTGTATTGGTCTTAGTTAAACATTGTGACATGTAGAAAGTATTAGAATATTGATCTAAAACATACTGCTTGAAGAGTTTCCACCCTAGGCTAGTTAATTTAGTTATGTTACCCCAAAGGAATCCATTAAATTTTATGATGGTCCTATAGGTCTTGAAATAAAAATCTATCATAGAAATAACACATTGAACCCATGTGAGTTTGCCTCAACTTGGACACATATACATAAATACAAACTCATAAAGTAGTCTCAAAGATCATTTATTTCATTAATTATTTTTTAGAAATACATTATTTGTTAGATAGAAATTAAACCAACACTAGTAAGATTAAACAATATCATACTTCTAAGTACATAACATTTTTACGTAGTACCAATCATAATTGGATTAAACCATACTTTTAAGATTAAACCAATACTCATAGGGATTATGCAAATAGAGCTATGATAAGTGATTTACTTCTAAGGACTATCTCATAATAGGATAACATGTTTTACCCTTGGGCTAACTGTTTGGATAGTGCTATGTAGGTGATGGTATGAGATGAGATAGTATATAGTCAAAAGAAATGACCATGTCAAGATTTTTCCAAAAGCATGTTTTGAAGTAAATGCACCTAGTCTTTATCAAGATCAAGGTGGAAAGGGAAGATGGATGAAAATATAATGGATTGGATGGATAATGGCGTTAAGATAAAATAACATGATGTATGAGATAAGATGCTCCCAACTAGAATGATAAACATAGATAATAAATTCTGCACATGACACCCATGAATAGGTTTTCATCATGGTACTTTCTCAAAGCGCCATAAGAATGGTTTTCACTAGAGGACAATTTTTTATTTTTTACTTTTTTTCTTTTTCTTTTTTTAAATTTTTGCTACACATTGCACTTGTATGCCAAGTTTTCACCATGGTACTCACCAAAGAGCCACCAAATTGGTTTTCATTGGAGGATTATTTTTATCTTTACTTTTTTTTGGATTTTTTTTCTTTTTTTGAATAATCAACTATGTGGTACCACTTGGTGGTATTGATGTAGACATTGTTGTTATAATGTGCCAATAATGGCCTACCTTGAGAAGCTACTTTTCTAAGATAAGGGAACTTGTATATAGCCCATGGATGTTATTGTGATCCTTATTGATACTAGGATTGACTTTATTTAAATACACAAATCGTGATATAGTGCCATTAGACTTTATAATAAAGTGTTGTTGCCAAGACATGGTGAATGTGGGATTTGGGATTTTTGGATTTTAAGCAAGCTATTGGATTTTGATTGGGGATATGAGATGTGGATGAATTATTTGGTATTTTGGATGTAGTATTTTTTATTTTCCAAACTTGGGATGGTGGATGATGAAATATGGATGTGAAATCTTAAGTGTGTTTAGGACCAACAATTTTATACACTTTGTGTGTTGGTGTCAAACACTTTTTTGAAATAGGTGGACACTTGTGATAGATGGAAAACATTTTTTATGTAGCTCCATAATTTAATTGACATTGGGATTTGGATTTGGATCGGATGCTTTGCATGATCGAATTTTCTTTGGGATCCATGTTGGCAACACAAGGGCAGACAATTGAGAGGGGGGGTGAATCAATTGCCACAAAAATTTAAACTTATTAAACTTATTAACCTTATTCTCAGATTTGATTAATAACCATGAAAGCATAAATCATCAACACATCAGAAACACACATAACACCAAGATTTTTTACGTGGAAACCTTGTTAGGGGAAAAACCACGACAAAGGTCAGTCCACAAGATTATACCCTGTTAAAAGTATAAAGAATAATAAATGGGGAATGCACATGCATTCAAGCACACTGCCTAGAGCTCACCGCTCAAATACAACAAGGCTTACTGCCCAAAGGAAGACACACTGTCTTACATAAACATTCAGATTAAATCCGTAGGATTTTGAACTGAGAAAATACCATCTGCTAATGCCTGATTACAGTTCTAGTTAAGCACATGAACACTTCTTCACACTCTGCTCACTCTTCTTCACACTCTGCTCACTCTCCTTCACACTCTGCTTCTACCTTTGAATGATTAGGAAATTATTCACACATCTCATACACATGCATTCCTTCAAATGGAATAAACAATCACTTATATATATATCTGCAACAAGATATTACATCGCTACATGTCAATTTCAACAAAATAATAAAACATATGCAAACTGTCGGCCCAAAACAATAAATAATTTTCAATGCGAATCGACCAATGTCGGCCACAACATAATGAAGACCCAAAACAAAATCCTCAAACACAAAACAACTTCAAAAAGTATTCCACGAAGATCCACAACACGCTACCATCACCTTGTCAGCCATGAACATGAAAAACATGAACACGCAAGAGAAAATCACCAATCGTGAGCACAACGATAAATGCAAATGCGCAACACAAATAGATCACGATCCAAAAACATCCACAAACATCATGAATCACCAGAGAAGCATCCACAACAACTGAACTTACTAGAATCGCATCATCTTCATTCAGGAACACCAACTGAAGCAACAAAATGACTGTCAGAACACAACTGCTCATAACTTGATCAAATCTTCATGCGGATCTCTGAAACTTAACGTGGATAAACTAGATATAATTGATAACAAACCCTTTAATCCACAGCCTCTGATCATCAACGTACTAAGCTCAACAACATACTTCACTTCATCATTTACAACCTGCAACTTATTTCATTACAATTTTCTCAATATCCTCAACATATACAACCTTTAAGACATTAATGCCAATAGTGTTGACATCAATGACAACCACATATCAGCAAAATCCAACAATCTCCCCCTTTGGAATTGATGGCAACACATGATTTGAAAAATGTAGGATTTTAGAAATATAAATCCACAAAACCCAAAGAAACCTGCATGCAAGAAACCTGTCACAGAGAAAGAGAGAACAAAACAAGGGTTTTGGCTTTGACAAAGTGAAAGATGTATTATCAGAGAAAAAATGAATCAATAAGAGAATACAATACAAGAGATCAATCCTTATAAAGGAGATCAACACCGAAAGGAAAACCTAACCCTAAGTTGAGTGCATTTAATAATTAAATATTAATTATTAAATGACTAATATGTGTGCATAAAGTGAAATCTTAAGAGGAGAGTAAATTTAATTAATTACTTTACTCTAACACCCCCCCTTAAGATGAGCTACAATGTAGCTACAAACAATGCAGAAGAAAGCAAAGGAACTACAATGCAACAGAGGGTCCCGACAACATGGCCTGATCAGGTACCCGAATACAACAAAATCTCTATAAAGCGGAGTAAAGGAGAAAACCCAGTGGGAAAAAACTCCTCTCCAAAAAGAGATAAAGAAGCATGCTAAAAAAAACATGAAGGAAGGCCTCACTGAGACCCCCCAAGGACAACTTCCTTCACCCCAAGCATGGAGCGCAACTGAAGATAGCGCGGAGATGCCAAAGGTTTAGTGAAGATGTCTGCAACCTGCTCCTCTGTAGGAATGTACTCCAAGATGAGAGAACCATCCTGAATCAACTGCCTGATGAAGTGCATGTGGATTTCAATGTGCTTTGTCCGCTGATGCTCCACTGGGTTGTGAGAATGTGAATGGCACTCTGATTGTCACACCAAAGAATAGGGACTATCTCGAGGAAACCCAAACTCACATCAACCGCCCATAAAACCTCCTCGACGGCTAACACCGCTGCACAGATCTCGAGATGATAATGCAATATGCATCGCTTCTTGCAAGACCATGTGATAGGACCAGAATCCAAGGCAAAAACAAAGCCGTATAGATTCGATCGCTGACATCACTAGCCCAATCAAGTCAAGAAGCCAATGATGTGAGGGGATCCCAAGCGTAGTGAATGCCATAATGAGTGGTGCCCCAAATGTACCTCAAAATACGCTTTTGCTTGCCAATGGCTCTCATGAGACTGCGGAGAATCGAGAGACAAGGCCAACCGCAAAGGAAAGATCAGGACGAGAATGTGTCAGGTACAACAAACTGCCAACCAACTTCTGTATAAAGTGGGGTCTACTGAAGGAGTAGAGCAAGTGGAAGACAAAACAACACCTGACTGAAATGGAGTGGGGGCAGACTTGCAATCAAGCATGCCAAATCGCTGAAGCATATCAAGAGCATACTTCTCCTGAAATATGGAAATCCCATCCGAAGACTGAATAACCTGAAGACCCAGAAAGAAGTGCAAGAGACCAAGATCTGTCATCTCAAACTGCTCCATCAAAGCTCTCTGAACACTCTGAATCATGGAGGATGAGCTACCTGTAAGGATGAGATCATCTACATATAGCACAAGAATCAAAAGATCACCCTCCTGACTCTGAATATACACAGTGTGATCGGAATGACAGCGTGTGAAGTGAGAGGAAAGCAAGAAAGAGTCCATCTTCTCATACCAAGCCCGAGGGGCTTGTTTGAGACCATACAATGAACGCCGAAGTCTACAATGAAAGAAGTTTCGCGACAAACCCCGGCTGCTCCATAGATCTCCCTCATGTAGGTCTCCATGCAAGAAGGCACTCTTTCATATCCATCCGAAACATCATTCATCCTTGAAAAGTGAGTACCAAGCATATAGAATTATCTTTGATCAGAGCATGTCCTTGAAAGCCAATACCCCTACCGAGAAAACCCTTCACAACAAGACGTGCTCTACTATCACTAGAACCATCTGCAACATACTTGGTACGGTACACCACTTGCACCGAACCAACTTTCTTCCCTTAGGAAGAGGACAAAGATCCCAAGTATGATTCTTCATCAAAGAAGAATACTCCTCATCCATAGCCTTATCCCACTCAAGGTGACCTGTCGCCTCTGAAAACTTTTGAGGATCATCCAAAATGGCATGACTCAAAAGACTAGAACCAGATGTCTGAGCACGAGTACGACGAGTATCTGAAGGATCACCTGCCAAAGAACCAGCTGCATCAACAGTGACACGGGACCACCTAGGTAAAGACAGAGCAACTAGTGGTGGTGGAGATGGTGGATCATCATTTACATCATCCAAGAGATAAGTAATCCTCAAGAGATGAAGAGGGAGGATTAGGCAATGAGGGAGAAGTTGGTGATGGAGAATCCATCTGAGGATAGCGCTCATCAAACTGGATATCCTCGCCAAAACAAGACCTCTCTGGAATCGGGATCAAACAACCTATACGCCTTAACATCCTCACAGTAGCCAACAAATATGAGTGGTCGACTCTTCCTCTCCATGGCTTTCCTATGAGCATCAGGAATAAATGCCTGCCTCACTACCAAAAACTCTGAATGTAGAAACATCAGGCTTGACATGGGTCCAAGCCTCCTCAGGAGTCATATGTCGCAATGCCTTATGAGGCATCCGATTCTGAATATAATTGGCACAATTGATTGCCTCAGCCCAGAAGGAAGAACTCATAGCTCGAGACTGTATCATACAATTTGCCATCTCCCGTAAGGTTCTGCTCTTTCTCAATGGCACCATCTCCTCGCTATGTGTAGGACCGTAAACTCGATGTCAGAAACTATGCTCGCAAAATCAAAAGCCTCCGACAATATTCTCCATTATCCGCGGCATATCCTCCTGATAGAAAGTCTACATTGCTTCTCCACAAATGTCTTAAAAGTCCTGAATGAGTCAAAGACATCAGACTTGTACTTAAGAAAGTACACCCATGTATGTCTAGAGAAGTCATCAATAAAAGTGAGCACATAGCGGGCCCCTTAAAAGGAAGGAGTTGGAAAGGACATAAGATCACTGTGTACCAACTCTAGGGGTGCCCTAGCACGAGTGGCTCGACCCTTCAGAAAAGGATCTCAATGATGTTTGCCAAGAACACAACCTCGACATACACCATCAGTACAAGAAATCTATGGGAGCCCAATCACAAGTGCCTGAGTACTCATCTGCTGTAAATATCTGTAATTGACATGGCCAAAACGCTCATGCCAAAGCTCTCAAGCCACCGAATCTGCATAAAAGTAGAAGAGAGGAACTCGCGCAGTGTCTCAAATCTCGTCATCAAACGCAGAGTAAGCTTGATGTGAACTTAATACTCCCAGTAGCCACAACCAAGTCGGGATCATGAAGGTCTTGAATAACTACATCATGTGATGAGAACTCAACTATCTTACCAGAGCTAGAGTGGTAAATTTGATAAACAGATAGAAGGTTTGTCAATGTCGAACCAAAGTTAATATCCCGAAACAACCACCACCATCCGTAATGAAACAAAGACTTAACCCCTCGAATCGAAGTTAGCCGAGTCACCAACTGCAATATGTCTAGTGCCTGTAGGGGCAAGATCAGTGACCAAATCCTTTGTGTGTGTCATATGCTGAGAGGCACCAAAATCTAGAATCCAAGTGGATTCTGAGGACAATGCTCGAGCAGAAAGAGCATGACCTTTCCCTGTGGGCTGTGAAGGAGGCTGAGGTGCAGTGATATTATGCTACTGCATGGCTTCCTCTAAAGCCTCTAAACGTTTCCAACACCTGGAAACTAGATGTCCTTCCTTGCCACAAAAACTGCAAGGATCATCAGATTTCTTCTTAGTCTTGGAGGAAGATTCACCAGACTTCGAAGATTTCTGTTTGGGCCATGGTTTTGAATTAAACTTAGGTGGTGGCTTGGAGGGATTCTCACTAGCTCTGAATCTTCTAGCTTCAAGCCGCTCGCTTTCCTTCGAGGATCACACCAATGTTGCCTGGGAACTCGAAGTAGAACCAACCGTGGAGCTTGGCTTGTCACGAGTAAGACGATCAAGGTAGACCCTAAAGAAGGCATGCTATGTCGAAAGCACCCATGTATCCGGGTGGTGGAAGAAGGTCAAGAGAAGATCCAAATGGACCCCAAGCTTGAGAGAATCGTGAAGATGCATCAGACGTTTTAACTTTCCACAACCCCCGCAGAGCAGATCTTTGTCGCTTGAACTCACCCAGAAAAAGTCTCAATGGAGTGGAAACAAATCAAGTACCAAAGAAGTTAACTCGGCCTCAAGCTGCAAAGCTCCGAACTGATTGACAGTACAAAAAAGTCCATCAAACTTGGTCCAAATGGCTCGAGGAGTGAGACAACCCTCAAGATGAAACAGGAGACTGTCAGAAATGTGTAAAGCCATCAATCCCATAGCATGATCCATATTGTTCTTGTGCTGCATAACCTCAAAGGCGCGATTCAACTGAGGCTGAACCTCATCCAAACAGGACCATAACCCTCGAGATTGGAGAAGAGTCATCATGCGACCCTTCCAAGTATGATAATTATGCGGTGTGAGAGGTTCAATAGATCTGTTAGCCATCCTGTGAACTGTGCCTCAACTGCTCTGAACTTTTTTTAATTATTATTAAGTGGTCTTTCAGAACTAGACAGAAGATGCAGAAGGCCTTTGTTTGTTTTGTTTTGGTGTTTGTAGATTCTGGTTTTCTGATGTAAATGACAGAAAGCAAGAAAAAACACCCCCCCACAATGCAAAAATCCAATCCCCAGTACAAACTGAAAGCCAAAAAATGATAGAAAGCAGTAACTGGTTGAGACAAATTTTTGAGTACCTGAAGAATTTACTAATGAAATAGACTGCTGATCTGGAGAGAGCATAGAACCACCTTTCTGATGCCTATTCGTTTGCGAAAAACGGAGGCCGTATGCAAAAGATATGGCTCCCAGAGTACAAAAAATAAGTTCTGACTTTGACTGAGGAAAACAGCATCAAAATGGAAAAACTAGGAAATCAGACCTGATCCATCAGAATGGCACCGGAAGCAGCTTTCTAACGACTATTCGTTTGAAAAAAACGGAGATCATATGCCCATTTTATACCCGATTTACTGAAAAGGGTTGAAAAAACACAAGAAGGCCCCCCAGAGCCCTCAGGGGCTAAAAAAACAGGCCCCTGGTCCGCTGGGCGACTAGGGGCTGGCGCTGGTGGAGGGCAGAGCTTGGGTGGCGTGGTGGCGGTGCTGGAGCGGGCCGCGGGTAGAGCAGTGGGCGGCGCGTGGGTCGGGGGGCGGGCATCACACGCTGTTATCACGCATGGGGGGGCTCAGACCCGTGTGCGGGCCGCTATGAATGGGCAACGCCGTTTTAAAAAAACTTCATTTTTTAAATTTTTTTTTAAATTTTCTTTTGCCTTTTTTTGCCTCGAACTGCGTGCCTTGGGGCCGTACGGCTCTGGGGCAATTTTTTTTTGCCTTTTGGAGCAACTGTGTCCGAATTAGACGTATATTATATGAAAATAAAGGTTTTTGGGTGCTGCGAGCTCAATGGTGAGGTCTGTTTGGGCTCAAAGTGCTCCAAAAAAAAGAACCCCCTATTCCAAATAAAAAAGAAGACAAACACAGATCTGATGCAACCCAAAACCTAGATCTCTAAATCTTTCAAAAACTGAATAAGCTGCAGCAGATCTGGCTCTGATACCATGTAGGATTTTAGAAATACAAATCCACAAAACCCAAAGAAACCTGCATGCAAGAAACCTGTCACAGAGAAAGAGAGAGAACAAAACAAGGGTTTTGGCTCTGACAAAGTGAAAGATGTATTATTAGAGAAAAAATGAATCAAGAAGAGAATACAATACAAGAGATCAATCCTTATAAAGGAGATCAACACCGAAAGAAAAACCTAACCCTAAGGTGAGTGCATTTAATAATTAAATATTAATTATTAAATGACTAATATGTGTGCATAAAGTGAAATCTTAAGAGGAGAGTAAAGTTAATTAATTACTTTACTCTAACAAAAAACACCATCAACACAACTATCTCTTAGCACTTTCTCCCCCTTAGATTCTGACTCTTTTCTCCTCAACTCTTTCACATGACTCTTCTCCCCACAAAGTTTTTTGCATGACTCTTCTCCCCCTTTGAAATCAATGAAAAAGATACACAAAAGCTCTGAACCACATATCTAAACATCTAACTACTCCCCCTAAGTAGCAGCCACCACAACATTAATCCAGATCAAGATATGACTGTGAAATGCATAGACTAATGCAAGTCAATGCATATTAGTTTTGATTAGGAGGGGTAATCACCCCTAGCTTCCCTTTGAGATACTCAAAAGTATCCTTAGGAAACGACTTGGTAAAGATATATGCAATCTGTTCCTTAGTAGGCACATACTTCAATTTGACTTCCTTTTCACTCACCTTCTCTCTCAAAAAGTGAAACTTGATAGATATACTTGTTCTTTGAATGCAGCATCAAATTCTTAGAAATGTTAATTGCACTTGAATTATCACAAAATATAGTAATAGGTTCATCATACACAACTCTGATATCTTTCAACATTTGCTTCATCTACAATACTTGAGTACAATTGTTAGCATGCAACAATGTATTCTGCCTTTGTAGTAGATAAAGAAATGGCATTATGCTTCTTACTTAACCATGAAATCAACTTCTTTCCCAAGAAAAATGCACCACCACTGGTAATATTTTTGTCATTCACATCTCTTGCCCAATCAACATTAGTAAAGGAACTCAAAGTAAGGTCATCATCTCTAGGATATCACAGGCCAAAATCAACTATCCCCTTCAAGTATCTAAAAATACTCTTCACAACAGTCACATGAGATTCCTTAGGACCAGCTTGAAATCTTGCAACAATGCATACAACATTCATGATATCAGGTCTAGTTTGAGTCAAATAGAGGAATCCACCAATCATCAATCTGTATCTAGTTTGATTTTATTTTGGGGAATCATCATCTTGTGTCAAGTTACATCCGGTCACCATAGGTGTACCAACTGGATTTGAATCTTCCATACCAAACTTCTTTAGAAATTCTTTCACATACTTGGACTGAGATATAAAGATCCCTTTATCTAACTAAGTAATTTGCAATCCCAAAAATAATTTCATCTCTCCAATCATAGACATCTCAAACTCACTCCGCATCTCATCAACAAACTTCATGCACAGACTATCATCTCCTCCAAAAATGATATCATCAACAATCAAATCTTTATCATCATCAATCTTGAAATACAAATTACTATCAGCAGTACCTTTGTTAAATCCAAGCTTCAGCAAATACTTGTCCAATTTGGCATACCATGCTCTTGGGGCTTGCTTGAGTCCATACAGTGATTTCTTCAACAAACAAACCATATCTCCCTAATCAGTCAATTGAAATCCATCAGGTTGCTCAACATACACTTCTTTTTTCAATTCGCCATTAGAAATACTGACTTGACATCCATCTAATAAAACTTGTAGTTTTTGTAAGTAACATAAGCAAGAAATAGTATCACAACTTCAATCCTAGCAATAGGGGCAAAAGTTTCTTCAAAGTCAATTCCTTCCATATGAGAATATCCTTTACACACCAGTCTTGTTTTGTTTCTAACAACTTCACCTTGCTCATTCAGTTTGTTTCTAAAGACCCATTTAGTTCCAGTTATATTTTTGTCCTTCGGTCTAGGAACAAGAATCCATGTACCATTCTTCTCAATCTACTATAGTTCTTCTTTCATTGCTTCCACCCAATGTTCATCTTTGCATGTGTAGACACTGAAAATTGACCTAGGCCTGCAAGCTCTATTTCTCGCCACTTTCGTCCTAGCATAATTAAAGTACTTAATTATGTTATTCGGTCCATTTCCATCTATTAATTAAATAATTTTAATTATTTAATTAATTCATGTCTCTTTATTCTTCCTGATTATTTAAATAATTTTATTTATTTATTTAAATGCGTCGCTAATTATCTAATGTCTCCTTATAATTAAATAAATTTTTTTAATGTATTTAATCACTTTTGTCCACTAATTCTTCTAGATTATTTAGATAAATAAATCTTATTTATTTATTTAAATACGCCAATAATTTATGTATTCCTCTTCTAATTAAATAAATTCTTTAATTTATTTAATTATGGCCACATGTCACCTTTTTCATTTTAAATAAATAAAAAAACATTATTTATTTAAAATGGTAAAAAAAAATCCTTATTTTGGCAGAATATGGGCATTTATTGCCTTCTGTCACTTGATTCTCCATTTTTGAATTAAAATGATTTTTAATTCAAAAAGATGCCTTTTTGCATGCAAAAGTCATTAATTTGATTCTCCATCCTTTCTTTGGCCATTTTTGTCCTTATCTCGACTTTCGATCCTGACCGTCGATTGGACCTTCAATCTCGTCCGTCCATTTGAAATTGCTTCTTCTTATAAAATGGCAATTTCGAATTCATTTTGGCTCTCTCAGGCATTCACGTGAATTTCTGGTCTTCGTTTTCATAGTTATTTTCCTTCATATTTAGAGCTTCTCTTAGGCACTTAGAGTCATTTTTACATAGAAAAATCCTTCAACACTTGTGTAGGACATGGCATAGTCTTAAGTTGCTCGAAGAATCTGAGGGCAAATCATTATTTGCAGCAAGCTAGAAGGTATAATGGAGGTAATTCATGGAGGTTGAAGACGTTTGGTAAGATGTTTCCTTTTGTTTTCTTTGTTTTCTCCTTTGTTCTTCATTATCTCTTTGGATTTTTAAATTTAGTGTTGCTAACCTATTAAACATAAAATTTCCAAAGATACAACATGCTTCATTGACATTAGTAGGCTCAATCTTTGAAATCAAACAATATTCTTCTACAATTTTTCTCCTAGTATGAACACCTTTGTTCTTATCACCTATGATCTAATCTTCTGAATGATTTAGTCTTACATACCTTGGAGTCTTAGGTTGTTCTTGAACTTCAGGCTCTTGTGATCTCTCTTCTACACTTTCACTAGTTCCTTCCTCTTGATTTTCTTGATTCATCAGAATGATCTGAACTTGATTTGAAGTTTGAACTTTCTTTCCTTTATCTAAACTGTCATTTTGATCATCTGAATCATATCCACAAGTTTTGGATGTTCTAACTATGTCTTCATCAACCTTGACATTTTCACTTTCAACTACTTTCTTCAATCTCTTCTTATAGCACTGCTAGGCCTTGCTTTTAGTAGAATAACCAAGAAATATTCCTTCATCACTCCTAGCATCAAACTTTCCTATATCTTCATCTCTTTTGATATAACATTTACTTCCAAAGATTTTAAAGTATTTAACAGTAGGTTTATGACCATACCATAGCTCATAAGGAGTCTTACCATATCACCTTTGACTTGTACCCGGTTGAGTGTGTAAACAATAGTACTCACAACTTCTCTCCAGTAGAAATGAGGAACATTTCCTTCCGGCATCATAGTTCTAGCAGCTTCTTCAATTGTCCTGTTCTTCCTTTCCACGACTCCATTTTGCCGAGGGGTCTGCAGTGCAAATAATTGTCTCTTTATCCCATGTTATTCATAAAAAGAATTAAACTCACTAGAAGTGAATTCACCACCTCTATCCGATCTCAGACATTTAATCTTCATACCTATCTCTATCTCAACCATAGCCTTAAAGATCTTGAACTTCTCCAGAGCTTCAAATTTTTTCCTTAAGAAATTAACCCACATCATTCTAGAATAATTATCAATAAGTAACATGAAATACCTGTATCCTTGTAAACTTCTGAATCTAGAAGGACCACACACGTCAGTATGCACAAGATCCAACACTTCATTTGAACAATGTTGTATGCTCCGAAATGAAACTCTAGTTTGCTTCCCTAACTCACATTCCTTGCATATAACATTAGTAGGTTTTACCAACTTAGGAAGATCTCTCATAGCCTGAGCAGAACTTATCTTGATAATGTTATCAAAGTTCACATGACACATTCTCCTATGCCACAACCAACTTTCATCAACTTGAGCAATAAGACAAATTTTACTAGTAGCACTCAGGTGAAAGATATTACCTTTTGTTTTTGTACCTAATGCAATCACATTTTTGGAACTTCCCAATATTCTACACTTTCCATCCTTGAATTGAAGATTTTATCCTTTATCAACCATCTCTCCAACACTTAAAATATTATGCTTCAGACCTTCCACATACATGACATCATCAATATTATGCCTACCATCAAGAGAAATGCATCTTCTGCCATAGATTACACTTGCTTTGTCATCACCAAATCTTACAACACCACCATCATACTTTTCCAAGCTCACAAACTTACTTTTATCACTTGTCATGTGATGAGAGCATCCACTATCAATCACCCATTCATCTTTCTCTTCAACTCGAGCAGCTAGGCCTTTCTCCACATTTGTACAATTAGAAGATTCAGTAGGGGCAAGATTATTTTCTTTGATAGCAATAAATACCCATTCGTCCTCACTTACATTCCCTTTATCAGATTCATCATCTGTCACACCTTCATCGGCAACATAATAACACTTCCTTTGAAATCTAGGCTTGTTGGGTATTGACTTAAGAAATCTTTCTGGACACCTTGATGCAAAATGACCTATCTTATTGCAAAAAAAACATTTAATAGGAAACTTCCCTTTATACTTACCTTCTCCTCTGGCTTCCCTTTTGACAATAAGTGCTTCAAGCTTGTCCAGTTTTCTCTCTTCTTCTTCAATCTCTCTCATTTCATCCTCATACTTGAATATATTTCTAGAAGAAATTTCACTCGGATCATATCTCTGTTTATCCCTTCCAAAAATAGTAGCCTTGAATGCAAATTGTCTTAGGAAGAGCATCACCAAATTCACTCAACTCAAAGGCAGTAAGCTTACCAATCAACATATCTCTGGTTACATTTGTCACAGTCCGAAGTTCCTCAATAGAAGTAGCTTTGACTTTGTATGTAACAAGCAAGGATCTGAGCACTTTAGCAACAATCTCTGATTCTTCCAATTTTCCACCAACACATCTTATACCGCACACAAGTTCATTCACTCTTTACATGAAAGAAGTAATGTTCTCATCATCATCCATTCTCAAAATTTCACATTTCCCTTTCAGACTTTGCAACTTAGCAATATTCACATTAGCATCACCTTCATACAAAGTTTCCAACTTTTTCTAGATCTCATAAGCAGTCTTCAGATCCATCACATTTGTCATCTTAGAATCAATCAGAGCACTCAACAATGCTTCCATAGCCCTGATATTGTACTCAACATCCTTAATCTCAGTAGCAGTAGGAGGACCATTATGTGGGATAACATACCTATTCCTTGTAATGTTCCAGTAGGGTTCACCAATGCATCTTAGATGACACTCCGTTCGAGTCTTCCACAATGAATAATTTGTTCCATCAAATCTCAAACTATCCTTCTTATATGTTGCCATCTCGGATCACCTCAAGCTATTAATCTTCTTCCAAGGAACCTGCTCTGATATCAATTGCTGGCAACACAAGGGCAGACAACTGAGAGGGGGGGTGAAACAGTTGTCACAAAAATTTAAACTTATTAAACTTATTCTTAGATTTGATTAATAACCATGAAAGCATAAATCATCGACACATCAGAAACACACATAACACCAAGATTTTTTACGTGGAAACCCTGTTAGGGGAAAAACCACGGCAGAGGTCAGTCCACAAGATTATACCCTGTTAAAAGTATAAAGAATAATAAATGGGGAATGTACATGCATTCGGGAAAACTACCTAGAGTTCACTGCTCAAATACAACAAGGCTTACTACCCAAAGGAAGACACACTATCTTATAGAAACATTCAGATTACATCCACAAGATTTTGAACTGAGAAAATAGCATCTGCTAATGCCTGATTATAGTTTCGGTTAAGCACATGAACACTTCACACTCTGCTCACTCTTCTTCACACTTTTCTCCTGCCTTCGAATGATTAGGAAATTATTCACACATCTCATACACATGCATTCCTTCAAATGGAATAAACAATCACTTATATATATCCACAACAAGAGATTACATCACTACATGTCGACTTCAACAAAATAATAAAACATATGCAAACTGTCGGCCCAAAACAATAAATAATTTTCAATACGAATCAACCGATGTCAACCACAACATAATGAAGACCCAAAACAAAATCCTCGAACATGAAACACCTTAAAAAATTATTCCACGAAGATCCACAACATGCTACCATCACCTTGTCGACCATGAACATCAAAAACATGAACAAAAGAGAAAATCACCAATCGCAAGCACAATGTCAATGTGGACATGTAAAACAGATAGAGCACGATCTAGAAACATCCACAAACATCATGAATCACCAGAGAAGCATCCACAACAACTGAACTTACTAGAATCACATCATCTTCATTTAGGAACACCAACTGAAGCAACAAAATGATTGTCAGAACACAACTGCTCATAACTCGATTGAATCTTCATGCGGATCTCTAAAACTTAATGTGGATAAACTAGATATACTCGAAAACAAACCCTTAAATCCACAACCTATAATCATCAACGTATTGAGCTCGACAACATAGTGAACTTCACTTCATCATTGATAACCTGCAACTTATTTCATTACAATTTTCTCAATATCCTCGACATATACAACATTTAAGACATTAATTCCAATAGTGTTAACATCAATGACAACCACATATCAAAAAAATCCAACAATCCATTTTTTCTTTATATGTCCACTTTGATTTTTGGATTTATTGGCTTCAAAAACTTGAATTTGATCTCTTTTTATTTGTAAGGATTTTTATTTTGTTGGTCCCAATTAGTGGATTGAATGATTTAGGAATTATGGTTTATGATGTGGATGGGAGGAGTGCTACCAACAACCTTATTGTAAGGACTATTCATGGCCCCTATTTTGATGTTTGCATTAGATAAAGATGCCTCCAGTATCGTGGAGGTGCCACTAACCATTATATTTCTTGATTGATGAATAACCGAGACCTTGATATTTAGGATTGTAAAAAATCTATATTGGCTCTAGAATACCTTGTTCATGTGGGCCTAATCCTTTTCCTTGATATTGCATCTGTTGAAAAATCTTGTTTACAATAGGATATATGTTGTGTTGGAAAAAAGATGCTCTTCTTTTTGTTGTTGGGAATCATCAATGGTGGTTGTATTCTCTTCAATAAGAAAGCTTTCTTTGACAAAAGTGAGTGATTTGAGTTGATAGAAAACTAATGCTTTCTTTGTCTTCATTCCTTTTTCTTCATCCTTCTACAAGATGTGGATCAAATCCATAGTAGTTTGTTGATCAGTATCTTCAACATGAGTTTTCAAAGTAAGGGACTTTGATTATTCTTGAAATAATATTGTTTCCTCAAAGTCAATATAAAAGCCATCTTCATGGTCCTTTGTTGGAATATAATCATGGAGTCCTATGAATTCAACTTTTATGCATGTAAACTGATATAAATTAAATATGCATATAATTTAGCCTAAATCAAACCAAATACATGCAAACCTCAAAAGATCAAGTGTAGTATGTTGATGTGCTGATAGCTTGGATGTGGTTATGATTTCTACAGCATAAGGGTATGATCAAGATGATTCAATAGAAACTTGGATAGCATAACGGTAGCATAAGATTAGATTGATCAAATGGGATGGAAGGCCTCTAATTTATAAATTTTTCATAAAGTAAATCAAGGACCAAGATGCATTGAATGATGGCTAGGATTAACTAAGGATTAGGTTTTGGATCATAGATACAGTCATGTGACAAGTATCACATGAGGGAATAGGGATAGGTTTAGGATGTGCATTAGGGAAATATCCATATGTGGATGGCTAGTATTAAGAGGTGAGATATTAAATGAATGAGATGGAAAGTTAGTTTGAATTTTTGTAAATGTCTAGATTCAATGAACTTAGGCAAGGAGATAGTTAAACATGTAAAGGGGACACTTGTCACATGAGGACAAAATTAGATTATGATCCATGTGAACATGATAAAGGGCTAGTATTAAATGGACAAGGATAGAGGATAAAGTGGAATTAAATAATAGATGAAAATGTTAATGGTTATCAATTAGCCTAAATTAATTAATTAAGTTAGTTAGAGGATTTGTGATAAGGCTAGAATTAATTAAATTAGTATAAAATTAATTTAATTAAAGGTGGTGGATGAGGGTAATGGATAAATTAATTAATTAAATAATAAATATTTATTTGATTAAATATTATGATAAGGGAAAAGGTTAAATTATTAAATAAATAATAAATATTTATTTAATTAAATATTAAGGTAGGGGAAAATGTTAAATTAATTAATTAAATAATATATATATTTTTTATTTATTTAAGTAAATATTAGGATAGGTAAAGTCAAGTATGGTTCAGTTAAGGTCACATTTCAGGTGTCTACACAACTATGGCTTCATCATTTTCAAATATGTTTAGAGAAAAAAACTTTTTTTTGGATGAACAAAGGGGAACCATCTATATGTCCAATGGAAGTTGGATGGAATGGAAATGGATGGTTCATGAATGGAATGGAAAGGGATGATGGGATCATTATGGAATTCTAGAGAGATAGGATTTTGAACAACGATAGGATGAGATTGGATGATTTGGGTAAATTGGGCTTGATTCATTTCAAAGATTTCTATTTTATGTTCCGGATTATGTTCTTGACATAGATTTGAATATAATAATGGGGTATGAATAAATGACTCTTGAATGGTCTCAATGTGTGGTATGGTGGTAATGGATTTTGAATAGGAATCTTTGGAGTAGGCATAATAGGTGATGTGATACATGATTGTATTTGGTCCAAGATTTATCGATCATAGATTGAACTTGTGTCAAATTTTTGATTAGCTTGAAGTTCATGATTATCTATCATGGATAGCCCTTGGATAGAATCCTGGGAGGTGTCATTATTGGATGAGTTGTTTGATGGGGATGGTGTGGATTGATGTTACAAAGGTTTTGAGGATGATGGATTGGGAGGAGAGATGGAGGCCTTTTGTGGAAAAGCTTCTTCAATTTGACCTATTATAGAGTCAAATGACATGGATATGTTAGGGCTAGGGAATGCAATTATTTTCGGATGAACCATTGCTATACATAGATGGATGGTTTTGACCATGCTTGGGAAAAGTATCTTGATATATGCCTAATTCCTCATTATGTGAGCTATTGATATTGTTGGTGTGATTATGTTTGGATGAATTTCTAGGGTGAACTTCAACAATGATGTCTCCTCGGTCAACGAGATCATGTATGATATTTTTCAATTTATGCAATTAGGGGTCTTATGTCTTTTGGCCCTATGATAATATTTGTTATCTTTGCACCATGAGGATTTGAATTGAAGTTCATATTGTCTAATTTTAGGTAATGTGATGAAATTGGATTGGACCAATTTTTGTAAGGTCAATTTGATAGGTTCCCCTAGACGAGAGTATTTTCATTGTGGCATAGAGTTTTGCTTAGGCGACCCTCTAAGAATGATGAAACCTTGAGTGTTTTATTGTATGTTTAATGATGATTGTGCATTTGATGATGGTTGTATGTTTTTAACCCACAAGTAATGTTTGTGATTAGATTTAGAGCCATTGTACTTGTTTTCCTTATAGATTTTCACAAGACCCTTAGTGATGAGAGCCTTTTCAATGGTTATCCCTTTCTCTATAATTTTGTTAAATGTATTAACACATTTTATGGTTAAGTGAAAGCCGATTTTAGTGTTAATATTTTGAACAAAAATATTCATGAGTTGTTTTTCACGAATAGGAAATGGAAATTTTCTAGTAATGTTTCTCCAACATTGTATGAATGAAGAGAATGTCTCTCCCATTCTTTGTTGTGTGTTACATAAATTGGTCATGGTAACTTTGTGTTCTATGTTGTAAGAGAAATTAAAAATAAATTTTGTAGCTAGTTCATGAAATGTCTTAGTGGTAGATGGGAGAACCATTATATTGCTTGTCCTCCTAAAATTCTAAGAAAGGAATATTAAATATGTGACATTGTATGCAACCTCTAGACATGCTATGTAAAATTATCGTAATATGTTCTCGCGGATCTCCTCTTCGCTTGTATTTGTCAAATTTAATAATTTCAAAGTTATGAGGGAATGGTACTATAGTTATTTTTCTATCAAATGAGTGAGGACAAATGCCTTCAAGAGTATAACTTTTCTTTGTTTGTCCTAGTTGCATGTTGGTAATATTTTGGTGTAAGCTTAAGATTTGCAATTTAAAGTCATCGTTTGGGTTGTTTGGGGGTTGGTTATATGGATTGTATGTTTGATGTTGAGACATGGATGAAGAAATATATAGCGGATTTTGGTTTTGGGGGATATTTTGATGGATGATAGATGAGTTGTATGGGATGTTTTGGTGTTGGGGAATGCTTTGTTATTGAGGTATGTTATACGATTTTTATGAGGTGTTTTGATTTTGTGGAATAGATTGTTGTTGTGGAATGAATTGTTGTTTTGGGATGAATTTTTTTGGGGGTACGTTGTACGAATAGTTTTGAGTTTGAGGGACATGTGTTTGTGTAAGGATAGTGAATGGAATGGATTGAGATTGTTATTATGGAATGAATTGTTGTTGGGGGATGTTTGTATTTGTGGATATGTTATATGTGAAGACTTGTAAAAAATGGGGAATATTGGAAACTTTGGGTATGTTGGATGTGGAATCTTGTTTTGCAATGGTAAGTGATGGAATTCTTAAAATGGGGGGTTGGTATGAATGATTAGGGTTGTATGTGCTAATTGTCATGTTTGGTGCTTGTATAGCATATGAAATGTTGGGAGACACATAAGATATGGTAGATTGGGTTGAGAAAGGATTGTCTGTGTAATTTGATGTGTTTTGTGGTGATACATGCAGAATGTTTGCGTTTGATTGATTTGGGACATGTGTGATTGTTTAATTGGTTATGTTTGAGTTTTGGTAAAGTAAATTTACATATTGTTTGGAAAATGGTATCGAATTTGTGTCATAAGACAATATAGTTGGTTGACTAGGTATATTTGGCATTGAAGGTTGTGGGATAGCTTTGTTAATAGCTTGAACAATAGGTATGCTATCATTTGATGGAATATTAGATGATATGATATATGTGAGGGATTGTTCCCTAAGTTTTGCAATTTTGTGATATTAAGGTATCTTAGCACTCTTTTGTGCAAATGTAAGAAAGTATGTGTTGGGGCCTGAATAAATAAGAGCATCAAGCACTCTAACTAAGGAGGGATCTTGTTACATTTCTAAAATTTTCTCTTCAATCATTTCCTCGGATTCCACAAATACATTTATGATGTGCTCTATAATAATTGGTGGATATTGAGGTTGTGGTTGTGGAATTGGTATTCATGAGGATTGAATAAATGATGAGGCATTCCAAACTTTAGTTCGGTAACCCCTATGGGTATAGTGACATTTGAACTACTAGAATTATACTCCATGAGTTTTTTGTATTGTGACCTTGTAATAAGTGTATAATTATGATGACCTTATGGAATATGGATGTAAGTGAAGGTTGGTGTTGTGATATGAATGAGTGTTGTTCAAAATGGACCATGAGAGATACGTTGGGTAGATTTTGACAAAAAGTCATGTTGATGTTTTTTGATTGATGGAAGATAAAAACCTCTAAAATTCAAATTTAACCTAGATCTTTATTTTGATAAGTGCTAAAGATGATTTTTGCTTGTACTAGACTGATGAGTCCAACCAAAAGGATGATGGCGAGTTCACAAACTTAGATGTAGTCAAGACCACAAAGTTAATTTTCTCACAAATGCTGATTCTAATCCAAATATCTACTTGAAAAGGTTGAATTCCAAGTAAAAGGCTAAATTAGAGATAAGATGGGAGATCTAGACGAGATTATGAC